>JALLAU010000509.1:0-14748 GCA_036939495.1 Thalassiosira hispida | reverse complement strand
AAACCGGTAGGGGCAAAAGCCCGGGTGGTCCATCCTCATACTCCTCGAAGCAGTGGACATCCTCATGACTGAGGTCAGGGACCATCAAATCGGGGTGTTTGGCTGCAAGGGCCTCGTGGACCGGCAGACCAGACTTGGCATCAAGATCTAAGGGATCCATGATGCCACCCTCAGAACGGTCTGTGGCTTGACGAACCGCCGAACTCACTTTCCCTGCCAACACCAAGGCATTAAACTTCCGAGCTCGTCTCTCTTTGTCAATTGGCCTCCTATAATGTGCATTTGCTGGTACCGATTAGCGGCCAGGTGCTTTTCCAGCAAATTCACTTACATTTATGAGTGAATTCACTGGCATCAATGATGATGAGCGGCTTCACTTATATTGAAGAGTGAATTTGATGGTATTAATGTGCAAACACGCACCATTGAATCCACTAGAATTCGCTCACAAAATCAGCAATTGATGCCTGATGCCATGCTCGTCGGCACCAGTGAATCCATTGGGATCGATTTTTATCTGATTTTGCTAGTCTGAAGTTCTCACATGTCCCCAGGTTAACAGGAAATAGGTAGAGCTCAGTAGTAAATTTCTTACCCAAAGCACACTTTATTGCATTGCAAGAGAGGGTCTCCTAAATGATCTTCAAATACAGCAAATAAATTCTCAATATTTTCTTCTGCTTTGGCCATATCAAATCCCTCTGGACGGTATCCTTCTGGTTCTTTAGGTAAGGTAGCATAGAATGTCCAGTAAATTGTGAATGCATTACATAGCCCCTTCTCTTCATCGTGGCTTCCTCCGTAAACACATACCCAGCCTTATGCTGCCAAGTGCGCAAGAAAGCAATCCATTGGTCATCATTCCACACTCTACGATCATCAAAATTGCCAACACCCATCCAAGCAATACCCATTTGTGCAATATCATCATTTTTGTCATTGGCTCGCACCAAGCCACTTTCTAGTGCCTTGCTTGCACTCCTCACACGCTGGGAATGTTCCAACATAAACCAGACCTTCTTCCCTAGGCGTACAAAGGTTGCATTATGAGGCAGCTTAGCCTGATCTGATGCCTTTGATCTCGCCGAGGCGGACATGATGATCTTCTCCCCTGGCTGGATATGATGAAAAAAAATGAAAGATGCCAATAATACCATAATAACGATATGGATATGGCATTGTATACTACAGAATAATACACATCTTCGTGTTTTTTTCTGTTTTAGTAGCTGGCAGCCGGCCACCGGCCAGACGGATGGATACCTTTAACTTCCAGCTGTACTTCTCTCGAACGAATGAGCAAAAGGAAAGAGACTGTTGGAATCAGGTTGGAATGAATTAATGTGCCTTTCATCAAGAATTTCTTGATCGGGGCGGGGGAGATCGTGAAAGGTACACAGATGGGGGCGGGGGAGATCGTGAATAGTACATATATGGCATGATATGCAGCTGGCATTGAAACAACATAATACAATGTTGAAATGTCAAGCTCGATACGGAGGAAAATTTAATTTGATGACAATTTAGTTGCTTCGGTTGAGATTATAAAACCCACTCTAATCTTCATCTAACGAAACCACCATCACCAATATTCCCTCAATCATACATATCGGAAAGAAACACTGTGGTCTCTCTGCACATAGGTATTATCATGCTTACGTGGCCTTAATCTCATTCAAAGCCTGACTTGTAACACTCGCAATAGCACTTCCATCCGCCTTCGAAATCTGATGATACTTACCCTGAGCTGCATTGGCAATCTCCTTCGCTATTCCAGTTGAAATAAACTTGTTCTCGGTATCGATACAAAGCAAGTTAAATCCTGGAAGGACCCCCATTTGTTTAGCACATGCCAACACCTCGTCCTTCAAGTATTGACGCGATGGTTTGCCATCCTTGGAATTTTCATCCGCGTCGGTATCAAATTCCTCGCCCTTGGATACGCACAGGGGGACGTTGGCACGTCCATCGGAAATGAGGACGACCACGACCTTACCAACATCACCAGTCTTTTGAGCATTCAATCCCGTCAACGAGGCAGTTTGCAAGGCGTCGGCAAGGGGTGACCCTCCACCGCACGGCATGACCTCCAGCCTCTTTTTCGCCTGCGCAATACTTCTGGTGGGGGGAAGCAAAACATCGGCTCTATCACCCTGGAAGGGAATGAGACAAATCTGATCACGGCTTTGGTAGGCCTCCGTCAATAAACTCATGGCGGCACCCTTGGCGGCATTCATACGATTGAGGGCCATGGATCCGGAGGCATCAACGACAAAGATGATAAGCGACCCGGCCTTCCTTGCCATCTTCTTCGATCGTACATCCGACTGTTGGATGAAGACACCACGTCCCTCGTCCTTGGTACCCACTGCACGGAGACGACGTGCCTTTTGGTATGGAGCACTAGCACGTAGGGTGGCATCGACGGCGAGTCGGACGACCTTGCCCTTGGGCAACATGGGCTTGATGTATCTTCCACGGTCTTGGGAGAAGATGAGACCGCGTCCGCCGCCCTTGCCGGAACGTTCTCGTGAGGTGAAGTCGATAAGGTCGGGGTCCATGGGTGTGGCGTCGACGTCGAACATGAATTCTTGGGGTACATCAGGCACGTCAGGCGCTTCTTCTTCATTCTCGTCATCGGGCTCGTCTTCGTCCTCTTCATCTTCTTTTTCCTCTTCCTCGGTATCGCCATCCTCGTCTTGCTGATCCATAGGCGGCGGCGGTGGTGGCGGGGGAGGGGGCATCATCTCGTCCTCGTCCATGGGCGTGTTCATGAAGGTACCACGAGGAGCAATGGCAAGCTTCACGGCCAACCTCAAGTCATCACTCGTAACCTGACGTCCCTCCAACGCAGCAGCGGCAAGTGCAACCTCAGAAGCAAAAATTTCGGCACGATGTCCCTGACATCCCGCACGGATAGCCTCCTCGCATAGGTATTGAATCTGCGACGGTGCAATCTTGAGATCACGCAAGAACTCACGTGCAAAGACAATGGCAGTCTTGAGATCCTCCTCGTTCTCAATGGCCTCCTCCAACGCCTTCTCGGCCTCGGGCGTGGCCTGCTTGCTACCAGGCGAAAAGCCAATCACGGCATCAACGGCGTCGACACGGCTGGTAACTTCCATCTTTTCGGCATCCGCGGAGAGGGCGACGGCGATGCGATCGAGAAGATGGTCGCGAAGCACGCCCTCGTCGGGGTTGAATGTCGCAATCAAAAGTGGTCGACATGGGTAGGTGAGCGAAATACCCTCACGCTCCACGATCACCTTGCCCTCGGTCACGATACTCAACAAAATGTTGGCAGTCTCCTCATCCAAAAGATTGATATCATCGACATACAACACACCCCTATGAGCCTTGGCCAACAATCCCGGACTGAAGACAGTCTTGCCGGTCTTGACGCTCTCCTCCAAGTCTGCAGAACCAATCAAGCGATCTTCCATCACATTCAATGGGACCTGCACAAATGGAGCGGGAATGACTTCCGTCTCGCGTTCCGAAAGAGGCACTCCGCCATTGTCCAAATCGGTCCTCAAAAAGTCATCAATCCCAAACTCTCCTTCCGGATCGATATTGAATGGACTGCCCTTCAGTACCTCGATGGGCGGCAAAAGTTGATAGAGGGCACGTGCCATGACCGACTTGGCGGTACCCTTCCCTCCAGAAATCACCACACCTCCCATACGGTTATTAATGGCGGACAACAAAAGAGCCTGCTTGATGGCATCCTTTCCCACAACCATGGAAAGTGGAAAGGGTCGTCCGCCGGACATCATTTGTTCGGCTTGTTGTCCGATCTGAACGGTTCCCTTTTCGGCCTCCTCGGCTTCCATGGCGGCCTTTGCGCGATCTTCGGCTACCGAGGACATCTTGAGCGCGTTCCCTCCAACACTGTGATGTATTCTAGTTTGGGCGGCATGGAATGTTGATGGTGGCGTGAAGGCCATGGCGGCACCGACTGCGGCGGCGGCGACTAGTGCCGCGGCTGTTCGTCTTGGGCGCGGCATTGTTTATTTATATTTTGTACGGTCTACTGTTTCTTCTACTTCCCCTCGATGAGCTTATTGTTCTGATTTACTGCTCCTTTGACAACTGAAAGAGTCGTTCCTGGTGTTGCTCTTTTATTCCACAACAGAGATGCAAGCTTTCTTTGTGAGCCCTTGATGATGGAATCTTTGATCTTGAAAATGATGGGGTATCTCGCCTTTCGCCTTTCACTTTGCCGTCATCGTGGTTTTGGGCTGTGGTTACGCGCGGAGGCCTTTTGAAGCTTTTTGATACGTGTACATTGAAGTTGTAAATGAGTTGGATCTCGAAAGGTAGGTCCTAGAGATGTGATAAGTGTTGAAGTTGCACTACCTTTCGGAGTCTTTGAGCCGCTATTTAAGTGGGAAATGGCGGGAGATGACATCCTCTGACAGACGTCTCAGAGAGGGTTGCGAGAAAGAAGGATTCCCGAGAATACAATTCGATGATTTCGTGAGTTCCCGCAGTCTCTAATCTCGGGTACAACCAAAGATATTATATCCAAGGAGTGTAATATATATCCACGATCGTTGAACGAACGCGAAACGGCGAACGGGAGACAGGAAAATTTCCTATCGCTTCCCGCTAAAACCAGGGATCAATAACAGCTAAAACGGATTGTGCTATTGAAACAGATTGAAACCCAGCCATTTCCAGTTCCCAGTTCCCAAGTTCCCAGTTCATTCACGTCTCAAAGAAGCAAAAAATCACATTGTGGAACTCAAAGATAGCATCAGCAGTTTGCAATAATGGTAGCCAAGAAGACCCACTATGAAGTGCTGGAAATAAGCAGAAATGCGGAGCTTATTGATGTCAAGAAGGCATATCGACGCCTGGCTTTGAAGTGAGTTTGACATGAGGCGATATCGCGTCGATGATGAAGTTCGGAAGTGTGGCTGGTTCGGCGATATGTTGCAGTGATGCAATTAGAGCTGCCACTGGTCGCCGTCGTCCGATTATCTTATTTCGTTGCATCGGCTTTATACGGGACGGACGTGGCATGCTGTGTATTTCGGGGTGCGGATACCGCTGACCGTCCCTATCCCTTACCACAATTGGTGCTTTCTCGTTGTCCCTGATTCACTTCATTGTTACTACCTCATTGTATTTGAAGTCATCTATGATGCATTTTGTGGCCTGATATTATAACAATACATTCTCTGCATACTCCAAACTATCATCGCAGACATCACCCAGACCGTAACAATGGCAGTGCTGAATCCACAGAAAGATTCAAAGAAATTAGTCAAGCCTACACAATCCTATCCGACGCAACAACTCGTAGAACTTATGATCTATCCTTGAAATATGGATCTCCCTCGCCAACATCAGTGTCTGCCACCTCTACTCCAAATGCCAGACCTTCACGAACTCCTTCGTCGCCCAAGGGAGTGCGCGACCCATTCAAACAATTTGACGACCTCTTCCGAAATGATCCCTTCTTCCACGGGGCATTCTCAGAAATGGACGATGCATTCGCACAGCGATTTAATAATTCGCAAGATCAAAAACGAGATGATACCAATACTGAAGGGGGTGAATATGGTGTTGCGCCATTGCTCTTTTGCGGTATGGAAAGACCGAAAATACGAAAAGAAAGTGCTCCCAGTAAGGTACCGTGGTCACAATGGCTCATGAAGAAACTTGGTATTGAACTTTCCGTATCATCTGTTTCTCATCAGGCGGATGGTAGCGTGGTGACCTCGGCATATACCTCCAAGCCATTGGGAACATACACAAAGAAAAAATCACGAACATATGTAGAAAACGGGAGGCAGGTGACGATCATGTCGATGGAAAAGGATGGGAATAGGATTGAAGATAAATTGATTGCGGGAAATTTGGTGGAACGAAAGGTTAATGGAAAAGTGGAAGAGATTCCAAAACAGGTGGAAAATTGACACATTTGCGAGAACTGCAGTTGAAGTCGGCTCTTAATGGCTCCTCTTTCAGTGTGAATATGAAATATGTGCCCATAGCAAAAGAAACAAGTTCGAATAACTTGATGCAGACCCTCATAGCTTGGAATCGCCTGTTTGTTGGCTTTCAAATGTTGCAAATGATGATTCTCCTGTATAAAGATATCAAAATCAACTCACCAAATAAGGAAGCAAGCATGTATTTGATTCATGGTTAGAAATTCTATTGATTTTATGAGACCATGTATGAATATGCAGTCCGATATGCTTCCAAAAGACGAGCATCAACAGCACCAAGCTATGTTTGTGGTAACAGTTTCCTAGACTTCTCATAATAGTGAGTATCAATAAGCAAGAAAAGCAAGACTTGTGGTATGTGGCGATGAGAGGTTTAAAGCAGGGTATCTTTGACAGCAGTCGTTAGATCCACAACTTCATCGAAATCAGCAACATGGAATTCATCTCCCGGAATAAATACCATTTTACGTATTCAATCCACCTCTCCTTTCGAATAATCTTGCTTTACAGCCGACCATCTGCCCACGGACGCCCTTCTCCTGTAAAGCTAATTGGTTCCAGGTCGCGGGTCAAGGTGCCCCTCTCAGCAATACTATTGCAGTACTTATTCAACGAGGCGTCCTTCGTGTTAACTTTCTTAGAATCACATAGAACTCTGAGCATCTGAGCAACACAACGGAATTTCTTTCTTTCTTGGATTGAAAAGCCATCCCACACGTTTTCACCTTGGAACCATTTCCCATGACGTGAGCTTTCGCCGGTGATGCCCTGAAATGCATAGCATGTGGCAATTAGCTTTTTATCAATACGTTCGCCAAAGGACTTGTCAAAATCAAGAAAGTACGCATCTTCAATGCCAATGATGTCACATTCGTGCAAGAAAAAGACAGCAACATTAGAAGGCATTGCGTCTTTCCAATTCTTTAAGATGGTTGGCGTCATATATGCCTTCGTGCTTTCTCTGGCCCAAGACGAGCTCAAACGCATCAAAAGAATGGAGGGGGTTACATCGCCTGTTTTTTCAACTGCGCTTTGTCGTCATCCGAGCCCTTCTCGTTAATCATAGATATCTAACGAGGACGGGCGTATTTATTATTCAATTCCTCCATCGTATCTGCTCGGGGTCGGTGGAATAAAAGAGTGTGTAAGATTCTGAGTAATCAATTGCTGAACACAAGTATTTCTGACTCTAAAGTTTCTTGATTCGATGAAGCTCACCACAGAGGGAAATAACTGCTCACCACCTTGATCTTTGATACGAATTTTTGATCAAGTGAAACTTTCATTGTATTGATTCCTTTGTAGAGAATCGCAACTTGAACCTACTTTTGTGTACTCGAAATCCATGGAGGACGATCCTGCTTCTGACAAAAAGGTTTCACGTAAAATCCACTAGCTCCAGAACGCGTGACTTGATATTCATAGTATTTAGCGAAATATCTTCCCCTGAGTACTTAAAGAAAAAGCGAGCAGATAGAGAAATGAAGATGTTTTGACTCTCCACACAAGTACACATGAATCAAGTTTGCGCTCTTGGATGCCATGGCAATCTATACCTACACCAATCCTCAAGCCTCTTGTTATTCCTGTAAGTGTTCATTATTTCTGATGACAAGTAAAGTTCGAAATGTCTTCGGCGATATGATTTTGCTTCTGTCCATTTCTTCAAGCAGTTGCAAGTTTTAGAATAGAAGCGGATGGTTTCTCGATCGCCAGTGCGCGTTTGGATGGATAAGATGCCAGCAGGCGTGAGAAAGGGTTAATAGAAGGAAATAATGCGTATATGTATGGCATACAGAGTTATACCCCCAGCCCGTAACTAGCTCGGCTATTTGTACTCATGCATTATTTGTCCTCGTCGCTCGTCGTCGAGTAGATGAATTGCTTGCGAAAGGCAAAAGCAAAAGGCGAACTTCATATCCATATTCTGCCTGCTTGAATCCTTCTATACTCCGAGAGGTATCAAGCTGGCTTGAATCCTCGATCGATTCTCGCTGAACCCAGGAAGCTGGCGTTTTACCGTGCCCTTCCGGTTTGGTTCACTTTTATACCTACGCCCTACTCAGCACACAGCCGCCAGCACGCAGACGCCAGCCGCTGCGGACATTGAAGAATGCTGCCCAAGAACAGCTGCAGGCCTTGTAGGCGTTTGTAGAAGTCATGCCAGCACGCCAAATCGGAAAATAACCGCTCACTTTACTTAGTCTTAAGTCTCTACAATACTATCTAGCAAGTTACGATAGTTGCTCAATCGTGCTCGAACGACGAGTGGCGGCCAGACGACATCGGAATAGAAGACAGGACCGCGAAACACGCACCACAAAAACCATGGCCAAAGACGAACCACTGAAATCAACCCTAGAAGCAACTCTATTGAACAGCAATTATCCAGTAAGAAGACCTCACCTACACACATCATAGCACAAGAAACATGGCAGACTGGGACGATAGCGACGACGACTGGGACAAAAGCGACGATGAAGACGAGCTGGATAAACGTCTCGGCCTCACGAAAATCGACGATAAGGCCCCGCCGGCATTCGACGATGACGAAGAGGACTTGACCCTGAAAGATAAGCTGGCACAGGAAAAGGCGAATTCTGTCAAACTCAAGACCAAAGGCTCTGCACTATCCCAGAAGAATGCTGCCGATAAAGCTGCCAAGGAAGAATTGGAATTGGCGCGAAAGGCCATGGCCATGGAGGCAGAGATGGAGGCGAACATGACTCCCGAGGAACGGAGGCTGAAGAATCGTGAACGAGAAGAGGATGATGCAATGGCTATGGCAGATGATCTCTTTGGGGGAATGAATGATGGGCCAAAGTCAGCAGTTGGTGGTCCGGGGAAGGCCATTATGAGTGGAGATAAAGTGGTGATGAAAGATTTGAAAGATCATTTGAGACATGCAAAGAAGGTGGGAGAATGTATTCAGGTGAGTTTTGCTGTGATAAGAAATGGAGTTTGCAGTGGGATGGAATGAATGTTATTCCATCATTGCCATTGATTTATTTCCATCCGGTTCCATCTCAACAACTAAATACCTGTGCAAATTGCGAACCTTGAATCTATTGTTCAACGAACAAAGGGCCATGGGAAAATCAATCTATGCGCAGCATTTTTGAAGGAGGTCATTCAACAATGCAAGGATCAACTCGACGACGAAGCCATCTCCGATATCATCAAATCATGCAACGTTATCAAGAATGATTTGGTACAACAGTCCAAGCGCAAGGTTAAGGGACAGGCTCAGAAATCGAAGAAGAATGATAAGGCGACAAAGAAGAAGGCAATGGATATCAACGCTGATGTTTTTGGTGACAATGATAACTATGACCAATACGATGATATGGGTGGGGCTTATGAGGATGACTTCTTTTAAGTTATAGGTTGTTGAGATGTGGTACTATTTTTGTGTTGTGTTGTAAGTGGTAGGGTTGTCTCCATAAGCTGTGCTGCAGCTAGCTCTGCTAAGTCTGCTAGTGGCTTGAGGTATGGGAATATTCAAGTATTCTAACTCTCTAGAGATTCGTTTGGACAATTGAACCAAACTGTGTAATGACGCCGAATCATTACAGTTATGAAGTGGGAGATCTACAGAACTATTTGTAAATCACTATGCGCCATCAATTTCAGCTCGACAAACCTTTTCCTCATTTCTTTCAATTTCTGCTGGTGGACAGGGTCTGTGCTGTTGAAGAGGTCATCCAATTCCCCTGGATCATTTTTTAGGTCAAACAGTTGCTCATACTTGAAATTGGGCCAATAAAAGTACTTGTAATCTTTCCGAACAAGTGCCTCAGAAGCAGGGATGAAGTTAGGGTTAGAATGCATAGGGTGCTCATAGAAAAACTCTGTCCTCCATTTAGATTCAGATCCAGAATGAAACTTTCCATCTCCGTCAGTAGCAGGATCTGGATACTGACGTTTTTCAGTGGGGGTGAAGGCTTTGCGGCGAGACTGTGCTGTAGCCACTGCTTTCAAGCCACCCTTCCTGTACAAGACACTCATGTCACGCCCCATCATGGTTGGCAATGGTTCCAAGCCGGCAGCATCAAGGATCGTTGCTGCCAAATCAATGTTCAAGGTAAAATCATCATTGGTTGTGCCTTTGAACTCTGGGTCCATGCGTGGATCTTTTATAATCAGCGGTACACGAATACTGTCAATAATTTTATTCATATAAATAAGTAAAAGAAAGTTCCCGAATCATTTCTATAAGTGGCAAAAAGAGTAGCAATGCAATATAAATAGATAGCAGAAAGCAGACTTACCTCTCCTGATGGGGATACCACTTATCCGCCAAACCATGCTCAGCATGGAAGTTACCGTTATCGGTAGTGAAAATGATTAGAGTATTGTTCAGCTCACCCTCTTGTTCAAGGTGTTTGAGTATAACTCCCACTGATGTGTCCACTTCACTAGCCATGCGATAATAGTTTTTCATCATGCTCTGGTGCTTTTCGGGCGCATCAAACCGCCACCTCCACCGAGTACGTCCCTCGTTATTTGGTCCAAAGAATGGAGGCATCTTATTCCACGCTTCCTCTGTCGCTGTTGCTGGGATGGGGATCGTGTCGTTTTCATACATGGACATACTTGCATTCTGTGGCAAGTATTGCTCCTTGTCCCCATCAACTGCATGGGTGGCAAAGTATGCAACATTAAGAAAGAATGGTTTACTTTTGTCTCGGGTGAACAGAAAGCGAAGGGCATCCGCCGTGTTTTTCTCGGTGACGTGCCACAGCCTGTCCCCAAACTTTCTCCAATGCCACCCATCTTCATCGACCATGAAATCGAAGTTCAGTTTTCGATCCAACTCCACCCATAGACCCAGTTTTCCAGCGTGTCCAACTGCATACTTTTTTTTCTGCTTCAAAAGAGAGTAAATTGTTTCGTTTTGTGGAACTTCAAACTTCATCTCCTTCTTTTCGCCATTCACCATGACCGTTCGCCCTCTCCCCAGCATTTCGAAGTGATGTCGTGCAAGATATTGACCACTGTATAATGTCTGTAAATTAGAGACGTCAAAAGATGCATTAGAATACGAATGTAGCATCATAAAAGAGCAGGCATCATCAAAGGGCTTCATATTAACAGAAGAATGACTCACTGCACGAGAAACCCAGCAAATGCTGGTTGTTACACAATTTTCAGTAAATCGCACCCCCTCTTCTGCTAGGGCATCAAGGACTCTGGATATCATTAAGTTTCACATAAATCGGCGAGGTATTGAGATATTATTAGAAATGACAGTCAGACGAAGAGCAGTCTTCCACTCACGGCGTTTTCACGACAGGATTTCCAGCTGCCCCCAACGTATCATGGCGCCAATCATCCGCATAAAACAAGAGAATATTCATCGGTTTACGTTCTCCCTCTTCCTCTTTCTCCTCGTTCACCTCCTTCGTTTCTCTTGCATCTTTTTCTTCCTTCTCCTTCTGCGTTTTCATTCCCTTCTTCTCTCTCATCATTCGCCTTGAATTTTTGGTTTTGCCATGAATCAACGAGGAATCCATGTTTTTGGGAGAGTTCTCCAGAGGCGCGTCTCCCAATCCACCTCTTGGGTCGACGGTGGTGAACTGAGTAGCTTGGTGGACACGATACAACATTACCATTAGCGAACCTGCCAGCACGACTATCAAGAGCGCCAGCTTTGCTGGCAATGACACTGACATATTGTGGCCGATCCTTCTTATGTAGGTACCTAATGCACTCTGCCCCCTTGCTGATCTTTGCGTAGGGACAGATGTATTATGCTCAAATCTTCATCTGGTCATCATTATCAAAGATAACAAAACGAGGACAAAGAAGATTTTGTACATGTGTCCCATGGTGAGGCAGGTGACGGCTCCCGCCAAAAAGAAAAACCCCTCCACTCACAACTCCGCTCACTCAACAACTTACTCAATCAACGTTTCATTCAGCCAGTAGTTAGCTCCTTCACTCGTACCAATTTTTCACTCTTGCATCCTTAGTGACGCCTCTCCCACTCTCTCTTTCCTTGCGCTGCTTTATTGAATGGCTACATCAGGCGATTGTGCCAATTCCGCCATCGCGACGGCGAATCGCGGCGGCGACAATGACGACGGCGGCAGTGATTTGTACGACGAAGAAGAAGGAGAGCCCCCGTCAGCAATACCCCTGTTCAATAACGTCCCAGCATCCGCATACACGAGTGATTTGTTCAGTAAATTTTCACCAATCATGACATCATTTGGCCAGCCGCATTGTGGACCAAAAATGATGAGAAGGCATAGTCGCCCCGTCAAAAATCAGCGTAGGGTAAAATTCTCGTGGGCAGCTATTATGGCAACCTTATTAGTAATCTTTCTATGCCAGCCTATACGGTTGTGCTCAGCGGAAGGCGCTCCCGCTAACGACGTTATCGCACTGGCTGAAGAAACTCCTGGGATTCGTGGTGCCATCCATTCTGACCAAGAAAATGTAAATGTTGTTCCCCACCCTGATGGGAGTTGCAATTATGAGTGTTGTTCATCCTTCATTGATATTCTTTCTCAGGATGAAAGGAGTTACTTCTCATCAAAATATGATGGGCAAATAAGCACCAAAGAATATGGAATGAGAATGCTTCAAACCCAAGAATCAACTACATCCACCGTGCCCAATCCGTGCCCCCCTGAAATTATAGAAAAAGAAGGAGGGGTGCCACTGCCAGTATGGGTGCAATACATTCTCATTGTCATTTTGGTAGCGTTTTCAGCTTTGTTCTCTGGTTTGACTTTGGGCCTTATGTCGCTCGATCCAAGTGGGCTGGAGATTGTCATGGCCAACTCTGATGACCCTAGTCTGGCACGTGCTGCCAAGGCAATTTATCCAGTACGACTCAATGGCAATCTTTTACTATGTACTCTGCTGCTTGGTAATGTTGGAGTTAACTCCATGCTGTCCATTCTCATGGCTGACTTGACGAGTGGCCTCGTTGGTTTCATTTTATCTACATGTGTTATTGTTTTATTTGGTGAGATTATTCCGCAGGCATTTTGCTCCCGGTTTGCCCTGCAAGTGGGGGAAAAGACTGTCCCGTTAGTAAAGGTCATTATTGTCCTGCTATATCCCATCTGTAAACCATTGTCGTTCATCTTGAACAAGGTTTTGGGACATGAAATTGGCACCACCTACTCGACCTCAGAAATGGCCAAGCTTATTGAGTTGCATGTGCAAAGGGGAGAATTGGAAGGGGCCACTGGCGCAGCCATGACGGGAGCCCTTCGATACCGCACCGTTGCTGTCAGTGAGGTCATGACTCCCCTCGATAATACATTTATGCTAAGTGCTGATGAACGCCTTGGATTCGATGTTGTAGCAAAGATTTTCAAAACTGGATATTCGCGAATCCCAGTCTATGAAGTTTCCAAGATTAATATCATCGGATTGCTCTTCGTCAAGGATCTCATCTTTCTTGATCCTGAAGATGAGATTCCTGTTAAAAACTTTGTGCAGATTTTTGGGCGCGGTCTGCATGTTGTTTGGCCAGAAGACAAACTGGGTGATGTGCTCAAATTGTTGAAGCATGGGAGAAGTCACATGGCGCTGGTTCGTGGTGTCAATGATGGCGGTGGGAAAGTCGACCCCTACTATGAGATCCGAGGAATAATCACATTAGAAGATATTATTGAGATTATTTTGGGAGAGGAAATCGTCGACGAGACAGATGAACTGGTGGATGTGAATGACCCCGAATCAGTTGTCAGAAGAACTGATATAGGAGAATACATTGAGGGTGCTCTTGAGAGTACAGGACGTTATTCGCCCACTCTTCAAGGCGGAGTTAGTGATTCTGTCCGTGCCATTGATTGGGGGGCGAGGTTGCGTCTTCTTGATGAACGACTCGTGGATGAACATCTAAGCTCTGACGAAGTTCGTGCGGTTGCGGCTCATCTCAAGACAAATTATTCTAAAGCTTTCCAATTGATATCTGATCGACAGCTGAAGGAAGTGCTCTCCTTGGTCCCAGTGACAGAAATTTGTCCTGCTTCATCGTTTAACATGGCAGATGGTGGTGATGATGGTAGTGGTGTGCCAACTGATTCTGCAGAACTGATATATGAACGTGGTTTACCTACAGACTTTTGTACGGTTGTGCTTTCAGGAAAGATTATGGTGATGTCGGGAGCTGATAAATTTCGCTCTGATGTGTCGAATTGGGGTGTCCTTGCGGCTCGGGCTCTTACCGATCCTGCTTACGTTCCCGACTTTTCTGCATGGGTGCTCCCCAATCAAAACAGTTCAGGAGGATGCCGTTGTGTCAAATTAGATCGCAAGTCTTACTGTGATGCTGTAGATAATACAGCGCTGGAAAGAACTGATCATACTATCGGCCATGCTCTTGCGATGTCAGCTATCATCGCAAAAGAGTCGCCTTTGGTTCTAAATGGGAACACCGACAAAGGATTCCTGAGTCAAAGACAGATGGGGTCTAAATTGAGTTCAGCTTTAGGCAATCTTGCACCCAAAAAGGCCAATAGCACGGACCAGATTGACACTATGATGCAGGCGCCAGCCAATCCACTACCGCCTCAAACACCAGGAGATAAGGTCCATGTTGAGCATACCACAGCATCATATATCAGAACAGATACTCAGAAGAAAACACATTCGCGGCGTAGCAAACTATTGAAAGCTTTCACACACGCTACAGTGAAAACAGAAAAGGAAGACAAATGAATGGAAACTGGGGGTTTAGAATGTGATGGCTTCTTTTTATCACTGGTAGGTTAGGGTTCTATCAATTCTATAAATGCAACCGCCACACAAAGCCCAGCTC
>JALLAU010000508.1:0-14720 GCA_036939495.1 Thalassiosira hispida | reverse complement strand
CTTGGCAGACAGAGTCTTTCTATTTCCGCTATGAACAGAGCAATGGCCCGAGCCAATGTGGGTCTGCCCTCCATGGGAGGCAGACTTGGGGGGAGCGGTAGGTGCCTAGGCACCTACCATCACTCCTTCCGTCCATTGGTTGACTAGGCCATGTCTCATTCCATTGGGAAATGATACTAGCCTCTGACTGGTCACCAGTGGGGCTTGCAAACAACTCTTGCTGCTTGGGTTTTATTGCATTCAATTGTGGCCACAGGATCTCTTTCTATTGGTGGATTAGCATTGGCGTTTTGGAGTTGGTCCACCTAGTAGATTTAATGTGTATTTCTTTAATTGTTTCGGTAATAAAAAAAAGTTGGTAAGAAGATTGAGGAACAAGGTTCTGAAGCTGCGAGTCCTGGTGTACGGGGGGTGAAAATGAGCGTCCTTCTCGCAACTTATTTGGCCCAGATGCGTTGTCAATTCCTAGCATCATTATGACGTTATTCTTTTGTCGCAGAGTCTAGTTGGTGGAGACTGCTTGGAACTAGAGCCCTATGTTTTCTGGCAATCTCGTGAGTCAGAAGAGGGCAACATGCAGGGTATCCACCAGCTTGAATTTCGACAAGATCATGAATCATTTGCAGAGCTAGATTGAATATGTGATAGCAACGCTTCGGATATGTAGTACTTTTGTAGACGGTCTATGTATTGGCAAAAACACAAAAGAATGAATTTCAGCCCAACTGAGAATCCGATACCAGGCTCGAATAGGACTCAAATTCATCCTTTGGGGCAGACTGGATGGAGCTGCGTCTTTTTCCGATCCTCATATTTCGTTGCTCATCTGTCATCGAAATACTCAGTAAATCCGCAATGCGATTTCTCGAATTGGATAGGTGGCCAAGAGGATCGTGTTCTTCATGCCAAACTGTACTCAAAAGAAATTGGTTTGCTTCCTCCAGACATTTGTGATCAAACAACATGTCTCCATCTTCTGTAAGTTTGACATAAAGCTGTTCTGCGGTGTATTGTCGGACACGCGGATACTTGTTTAGGAGCATAGTCATGATGAACGGGAGAATCTCTTTTCGCATCTTCACAAGCGGGGTTAACCAGAGAAAATGAAACTGTCAGTAAAAGGAGGTAAATAGATGGAAAGGCAGCTGCAAGACAACACGATACTCTTACAACGGAGACTGTTTCAATATGGGGCTGAAGGAGGTTCAGTGAGACCCCCACGATTGCCAAGAGCCGCTTTACATCGCTGCAGCCATTTGCCTCACTAGAAAGGCAAGACATCAGGTTGGAAAGAAATATCCCATTTTTGGCGTAGAGTAATTCGTCAAGATAACCGTGGGATAGCAATTTTTCCAAGGTGGAGAGGAGAGGGAGCAAAACACGCCCATTCCTCTTGTATTGATGGAACAAGCCAAGAAAGACTATGAAAAAAGATTGCGAGGTTGATCAGTGATGGAGATCAGAGAATATAACGTTTCCTGATGTAACAGACAAACTTCTCACCTTCGCCCATTCGAAAGATCTTCGGCATTGCTTTCGCTGTTCTCAAACCCCTAATCCACTCAAAGAGAGATGCACTGGAACTCTTTGACACGCTTTCTGTCAAACCGCCGACGCTAATCACGACTCCAGATAGAATTGGTTCCGTAAAATCATGGCTCGAACAGACTTTCATGAGCAGAGGAAAGGTTAAGGCAGGATCAGCCCAATTCTTACCTCGCTCGTTGAGACCTAGTGCCTGGACGAGAATGCGACGGAAAGGAACAAAAGGCAATTTTGGAGAAGCATTCATGAGAAGTCTCTCGAGGCACTCTCCGGCTTTGCAGCGGACGAGATCGAGCTTTTCGCCAAGCTGCTTGAGCAGTGCACTCAACACGGAACAGCACATTTGTTCATCAAAGAACATCACACGAATAGAGCTTTGATCTTTTTTTTGGGGTGTATGTTGAACATCGACCGACACATCTGTTACAAGGAAATCAAGCCTTCTCCCAAAGGATGGGACGATAATTCCTTCACTGGAAGGATCCGAACTAGAAGTATCTTGGCCGGGAGAATGAGGAAATGTAGTCGACGCTTCGATTGACAAATTTGCTAGTGCCTCAAGCCCATCCATTGCTGCGATTCTAGACCACGACCCGACATCACCACGTCTATCCGTATTATAGTCCTCCATCGCTGCAAGGAGATTGTTGAACACTTGATCTGTGTGGTGTTTTGTCAAGTGGCAGATTGGATAAGTCGTCTCTTCTTCAGTGGAAGCCGTGTTGTTCTTGTTTACACCGACTGTTTTGCAGACGTTCACAAGTGAAATGATGGCATTCCGTCGAGTCTCCGCATCACCTTCCCCGCCAACCAGGCTCTCCTTTTTAGAAGCGTCACAAAGGCAATTGAGAACGGACTCCAGTACTTGACTGCTAGGAGCGAGCAGCTTCGCAGGAAGATAGCCCAACGCTAAAGAGAAACCACGAGTAGCTGCAGGGTTGTCCTCTGTTCGGACGATGGCACAATATTTGTCCACTACCCGATCTTGCAGGCGGGATGATGGACCTCCACTACTTACGGGGAAGTAATGTGTAAGAAGGGCATTCAATGCCTGAGCTGCACTCTTTTGAATGCTTTCATTTGGATGAACCAGGCAGGCATCCACAGAATCTAAAAGCCGGACCTGAAGAAGGGTCGTCGGCGAAAAAGAGGGATGCAAGGTAATGTGTGAGATGGCAAAATAAACAAGTTGACGAGTGCAGTTTTCTTTCTCAACACCTACCTGTTGTTTGACAGTCATGGAAATATTAGCATTGGAGATACATTCAATCATGCGACAAGCAGCCGAACGCATTATCTCTCCTCCGCGACCACGGTAAAGTCTTCTCTTTTCAATTGACGGGACTAATTCTGCTATGACAGATTTCTCCTCGTCACCCAGTACTTCACTTTGCTGCGCAAGATTCCCAAACGCAAGCACTATCTCTGCTACTCCAAGAAGTGAACCATGTCGAACTACAAGATCGTCATGAAAGCATTGATGTAGCAGCTTTGGCAATACATTTGTGGCAATATAGTTGTGGCAATATATCATGGAAACACGAGAAAGCGACTTTGATGCCAACGATCGAATTTCAATATCCCAGTGCAGTAGCTTAACATCAGCCAACTGACGAATAATCGGTGTTTGATATTGGTCAAATTTTGCAATATCCACAGCCAAATCCAAGAAAGAATCACTGCGGTTTCCCAGGGAGTAATAGTCAGCTGTTGTCAATACTGATATTCCATGTTTGAAGTTGTCGGCACCCTGCCTACCTACGCTCTCTTGGAAAGCGGCACTAGCAGCCCTCCGACAATTCACCTCCCTATCGAACAAACTTGTCAACACAAGCGCTACACTCAATTCCTTGACGTAAGGTTTCAACACCGATGGCGCGTACGCCCTAGCAAAGGCCCAGCATACATAACAGCTAGCATCACGAACATGTGCACCAACGCTGTGTTGTCCCCGTCGAACATCGTAACCGATAGCCTGAACAACGATAGGCACCACCTCACCCAATCTTTCAGGCAACAGTAGTCCCCGCCTCGCCAACTCTGCCAACGCAAGACAAGACCCGTGCCAAGCCTTGTCTCGCTCTGCATCAGAGCATAGCTGGAGAATTGCATCAAGGACATCGTCGGCGCAGATGGCAGGGAGACGTTCAGTGAGACGACCAATGCCTTTGGCAGCGGACCATCGAACGATTGTTGCAGAATCTGTTAGGGAGCGTAGGAGCTGGTCCATCGCATCCTCTACTTGGTCTGGAATTGGGAAGAGGTGGTCGTTTTGAGCGTGAGATTGGTCATTGCTATCGCATTTTGCTGTTGGCTCATCCTTTGTCGTTGACCCTGAGACATCTCCTTTCGACAAGTTCTCGACCAACGATCGTTTCCCACGCTGATACCTCCATGTAGCAACTCTTGGAGGCAAATACGCGCATCCTACTCGTGCGAATAGCTTCACAAGCAACTTTCTAAGTACTATGGAACCCCCCACTGGCCCCTCCGCAACAAGAATACATTGCTCCCAAAGAACCTCGATTCCTCGCAGCTTCTGTTGAGTGGAGAGGAGATTTGATCGATGGCCTGATTTGAAGATGGCAGCGAGTGTCTGGAGAATGCCCATGACAAGAAAAATTGACGGTGGCTCGTTTGGCATTGGTAAGAGCAGTAATGTCGATGATGACGATGATGAATCTCCAGAACTCTCAGCACTTTTGTTCACCAAGCTCTCATCCCATACTTTTCCTGTACGAAACCAATACAACATACGTGCTGACCAATTCACGAAGCCTTCGAGTTCCGACTGTTCCAGATCAGGCCGCGATAGCAACGAGGCCAGGCATGCCGATGCAGTTTCACGAGTCGCCCCGTAATCATCCAAATGAGACGCAGACGTGGCAAGGATAGATTGTACCAGCGTCATTGCTGTTCCATTGGATTCGTCACCATTGCCATCCTGCTCCAAGGACGAATCAATTGTATTCAAATCGAAGGGGACTAGACTGATGATTCCCAACCATGTCAAAAGAGAATGCACGGATTCCCAAACCTTTGCTTCGGCATCATCTTTTCGATCTTGAACCTCCTTTTGGAACTGCTTGATTGCATAGGGGATCATCTGCATCTCGTTTCCGCCCTCCCCTCCACACACCCGTTCCTGACTCTCTAACCATCCAAACCACCTCAATACAACTAGTACTGGTTCTACATCGGCAACTTCATGTGGCATTAGCCGTTGGATATATTTACGGCCCCGTACTTTTGAAACAGCATAAATTGCAGAGAAGAGATGCATCAACGTATGGAGTTTCTCGTAAATATCACTACCCTCCCCGTTGTTCTCATCATCAGCGTCATCGTCACTGCCGCCTGCCGTTGACTGAGACAAAAATAAATCATGAACAATACTCCGCGCCGGAAAACTCAATCGCTGCACAATCGTTTCCAAGTACGGATCTAGAAGTGTTGGACATTCCAAATATTTATCCAATATAGTTCGCAGTTTGGATAGGGCTTCGTCGGGTAATATTTTGAAAGCAGAGGATCCCGTGGATGATGGTGGCGAGGAGGTCTGTGGCGACGGCGGCGAGGATAGAATGGCAATCAAATCGAACACCTCCTCTTGCTCCACGAAAAAGTTGCTTTCGGATGTGGCTGTTGACGCCATTGTTCACAGATTGCGTGCTGCGCAGGAGTAGTTAGTGTTGTGGTAGGATGACCGCGGCGTCTCTATCAGATGATTGCGGCCGTCATCGCCCGTCCCACTTTTGACTTTTGGCTTTGTTCTCCTCTAAGGTCCGATGCAATATATTTATTGATATTGTATGAAGGAGGAAATAATGAAAAGGAAAATGATGGGGAGCAATGACATGCTTTGCCGCGCCATTTTGATTATTGCCGCAATTATTTTTTTATGTACAAAAAGCCAAGACCGCAAGCTATGTAGCGAGCAAGACAGCAAGTCGCCAAAACTACGCGGCAATGGCAATGGTACATACAATAGAACCGCCACTAATAACCACGGACATCTAGCAATCGCCTCTACAATAGTGTAACCACCACTAACCACGGACATAGCAACAGATAGCAACCGCCTCTCATCTCACAGCCTCTCACTTTCTTCTCCACTCCCGTCATCTTCAGCTATGCGCTCCGCAATCTCAGCCCTCAAAGGCAGCAAATCAGTGCTCCTCGCCCGCAGATGGCAACGCCCACCCGCCGAAGTATGTCATTGGCAGCGTCTGCTACACACCCACCATCATGATGGGTGGCAACGACAGACATTATTATTGCCTCGACGATGCATTTCCGCCTCTTCGGCAGTATCATCGCCACCGGATTCTTTTCACGGTGTGACCCTCCGCGAGGATGACGAGAGCGCTAGCTCCCCCAAAATTCGAGAAGCTGAGGTGGTTGAATCAGATGACGACAAGCAAAGGACTCGTGCGCTTATCAAGGAAGTGACGCGTGCTGAGATGTCGGCGCATTCCATCATGTCAAATAGCAAAGATGATGATGTGTCAGATCAAAAGGAAGCAATGGTAGGTCCGTACGAGAGGCGGTTACAGCAGCTGAATGAATTACAACATCGTCATCAAGAAATTGACCAGCAAGAGACAGTGACTTATGCACAGAGCTGTATGGATATGGGAGAATCACATTATGAGCTGGGTCAGATGGAGGATTCTCAAGAGAACTATATGAATGCTTTGAAACAATTGATGGACAGCAGTAGTGATGAATGTCCAATGATGATTGCGCAATGTATGCATTTCCTAGGGGCCATCCATGCCCGATGTGGAGAGTACGACGAGGCATCTCGTTGGTATGAAGAGTCCTTGAAACAAAAGAATAAAATTTTGGATGATATCTCCGATGATGTAAGCAGTATTCATATTTACTATCATTACGAATTGGGCAAAACATACAATGGTCTGGCAGCCTTGGAGGTAATGAAGGGCGGGGATGTGCAGTGGGAAAAGGCCATGTCGTTGTTTCAACAGGCAGAGCGCAACTATCTTCATGGCTATGATCAGGAGAAGCAGTCAAATCACGAAGAAAGGAATGCATTGGAAGCAATTCATTCTCCAACAACTAACGTGACAAAAGAGGCAATGCAGCAAATGACCCCTCGTCACATGGAGTCTCTAATCAATGTGCGTTCTAACATGGGTGAATTGTTAAAACAACGTGGCCAGTTTGAAGCTGCTGTACAAACGTTTCGGTTAGCGTTGGAGATGGCTAGGATGGCACTGGAGAATGTGTACGAAAAGAAGGCAGGCACTGAAAGTAGTGAGATTGATGATGACATTACTCCAACTCCCATTATCGACGGACCCAGTCCAGATGAACAAAGGAACACAATCGTGGATTTACTCCTCAAGGTTGCAGATAATCTCTTCTCTGCAGAGAATTTCGATGAAGCCGCTGCATATTACGAGCAGGCATTGACTTCTCACGTATTTTTCAGGAGATGGAGTGAAGAAGATAATGATGATAACAGTAACCAACAACGGGCATCTGCACAAAAAACAGAAGTTTTGCCAGCAATTGCTACTACCGGTACCGTGATCAAGGTCGAACTTGAACTTGCTGCCGCCACAACGATGGAGGCTACCATACGCAACAATCTAGCCCACGCCCTTGCTCAAATAGGCCAAAAAAGTCTGTCGTTGGAACACTTCGAGGCATCGCTGGAAATCAAACGTCACATTGGAGGAGATTTTCACATGGAGGTCGGACACACCCTCATGGGCATGGGAGCCCTTTGCGGGGGCCCATTCAGGGACTTCCCCAAGGCTCTGAATTGCTTCAAAGAAGCTGTGTACATTTATCGATTGAATTTTGAGGAATGCACTAGGAGGGACAATAACGAAAGTAGTGATGATGACGGCAGCATGATCGAGAAGGGGACCTTCTTCTTTGGCGATGAAGACGCCGAGGAGATAGACAGACATGTTCAGAATGCCATGAAGAATATTAATTTGATTGAATCGGGATTGCTGAAAGACAGAGATAGTGCGAATAAAAGAAGGCGACGTTGAGGGTAATATTTGGTTAACTAATAATTAACAAAAGATGATATTACAACTGGAGCAAAATATTGATCTTAAATCACCACAGTAGAGAATTTTTCCTTCACCAGTGTCTCAGCTTCTTCAATTAGCATTTCCATATTTTCCGACCCGTCTACCAATGAGTGAGCGGTTTTACGATCGGAGCTCAATTTGCACCCTGCCCCGCAGGGTATTCCATTTTTATACATGGAGTACTCGACGCTGCCATCGGCTAGGCGAAAACTACCAACTCCGTGACGTTCTCCTGCCTTCCAATCGCCAACATATTCGTCTCCGTCATTCCAATGATATAGACCTTTGTCTCCATGAAACTTGTTGTTGGCGAACCCTCCCTCGTAGTAGTTGCCGCTCTCATAGGTCATCTTGCCCTTTCCATGGCGATTCCCATCGGCATCAACGTCACCCTCGTAGGATCCCCACTCGCCATAGTCCTTGAACATTGGCTTGCCATCGGGTCCAATCTTTTTATTGGAAAATAATCTTGCAAAGAGGCCGACCTTACTTGATGGGGAGACACACACAGCCGTAGATTTAGTTGATACGTCAGAAGGCTCGGGAGCGGGTAGATCAAACTTTTCCTTGGCAAATGATTCGGCTTCCTCAATCAGCATTTCAGCCTTCTTCGCCCCATCCAGCATCTTATGGGCCGTTTCGCGATCAGGACTCCACGTCACACCTTCTCCCGTATGAGATCCTCTATCATATATGGAGTAATCAACGGTACCATCTGATGTGCGAAAGATGCCAATGCCGTGGCGTTCTCCGTCCTTCCATGATCCTTCGTATTCGTCACCATCATTCCAATGATATACACCTTTCTCGCCATGAAACTTATCATCTTTGAACCCTCCCTCGTAGTAGTTGCCGCTCTCATAGGTCATTTTGCCCTGGCCATGTCGTTTACCAGAAGAGTTCAAGCCTCCGGTGTAGGACCCCCATTCGAAGTAATCTTTGAACATTGGCTTGCCATTACTATCCACCCTTGGGGAGAATAATCTCCCAAGAAGGCCCATACTCCTACTACTCGATGATGATGCCGCGGAGGGTACAGGTAGACCAAACTTGTTCTTAGCTAACTTCTCAGCGTCTGCCAGTGAAATTTCACCCATTACTACACCAACTAAAGTATGGAATGCTTTTGTGAAATCAACATTCCAGGCAACACCTACGCCTGCTGCATACCCATCTTTGTACATCGAGTAATCAACTCCCTCATTTGAGACACGATAAATGCCTATGCCGTCAAATACTCCTTCTTTCCATGACCCTTCGTATTCAGTGCCATCGGCCCAACGATATAACCCTCTGTTGCCATCAAATTTGTCGTTGGAAAAGTCTCCTTCATACGAATTCCCACTATCATATAACTGCAAATATTTTGGGATCGGTTAGTATTGATCCTTGACAGATATAAACTTTCATCATAAGATCAATTAACAAAATCTGGCTTACCATCTTGCCCTCCCCTTGACGCAACTCATTCACAAGTTCACCATCATACGTCCCAATATCACCGTAGTCTTCAAAACGTGGCTCTTTCTTCGCAGTGCTGTCATTTTCTTTCGACCGAAAAATTCTCCAAGCAGGCTTGGGCTCTGGCTGAGATGAAGCAGATGTCGTGGAAGGCGCAGGAACGGCTAGATCAAACTTTTCCTTAGCAAACTTCTCTGCAAGTGCCAATGATATCTCATGTTTCTTCTCTCCCTCGATAATCTTATGGGCCGTTTTACGATCTGCGCTCCAAGACACGCCCTCGCTTACAGCGCTGCCATTTTCATACATGGAGTATTCCACTGAACCATTTGCAAATCGGAATATTCCAATGCCATTTCGTTCACCTTCTGACCATTGACCTTCATAAGAGTCGCCATCTGCCCAAGAATACACACCTTTGTCTCCGTGGTATTTATTGTCAATAAAGGCGCCTTCGTAGTAGTTGCCACTGTCATACGTCGTTTTGCCCTGGCCATTACGTAGTTTGCCTGTGGTGTCGAATTCACCCTCATACGATCCCCAATCAGCATTATCTTTGTAACGCATTTTCCCATCAGGTCCTACTGCACTATCTTCTTTGGACCCAAACAACCGCCCAAGCAAACTCTTTGCGGGCACTGTTGCATGCGCAGGTGACACTACATTAGTTGAAGCTTCGGGAATTGGAAGATCAAACTTTTCCTTGGAAATTGCGACGGCTTCTGTAATCAATATTTCTATCTTTTTTTCTCCATCGAGTAGAGTGTAGGCTGTTTTTCGATCAGGACTCCACCAAACACCCTCTCCTTTTGATGTGCCAGCTTCGAACATGGAGTACTCCACTGCTCCATCAGCTTGCCTGAAATTGCCTACGCCATATCTCTCTCCGTCTTTCCACATGCCGTCATACGAATCCCCATCTATCCAGGAGTACATTCCTTTGTCTCCATGGAACATATCATCTTTGAATTCTCCATCGTAGTAGTTGCCACTACCATAGGTCATCTTACCTTGACCTTGGCGATTTCCGTCAGCATCAACGTCTCCTTCATACGACCCCCACTCGCCATAATCCTTGAACATTGGCTTCCCATCAGGTCCTACCTTCTTAACGGAAAACAATCTTCGGAAGAAACCAGCATCATTATGTTTTGGTGAAGAGGCAGCCGCCGCTTGTGATGGAGCTGTCGTGGACGGCTCGGGAACCGGCAAGTCAAACATGTCCTTGCCTAACTTCTCTGCCATTCCAGCAGAAACCTCGCTCTTCTTCTTCCCTGCCAAAGTCTTATGGGCCGTTTTGCGATCGGGACTCCATGCCACGCCATCTCCTACATGAGATCCCTTGTCGTAATTGGAGTAATCAACACTGCCATCTGCTAGGCGAAAAATGCCGATGCCATGGCGTTCTCCATCCTTCCAGGAGCCTTCGTATTCGTCACCGTCATTCCAATGATATAGACCTTTGTCTCCATGAAACTGATTATCGTTGAACCCTCCCTCGTAGTAGTTGGTGCTGTCATATGTCATTTTTCCTTGACCTTGGCGATTTCCGTCGGCATCAACCTCTCCTTCATATATACCCCACTCGCCATAGTCCTTGAACATTGGTTTTCCATCCTTGCTAAACTTTTTATTGGAAAGCAGTCGTCCAAGGAGGCCAGCACTCTTACTTGGTGAAGAGACAGCCGCATCAGGCTTCGATGAAATGTCGGATGGTTCGGGGACTGGCAACCCAAACGTTTCCTTGACAAATGATTCAGCTTCTTCAGCAAGCATTTCAGCCTTCTTCGTCCCATTCAGTGTCTTATGAACCGTTTTACGATCAGGACTCCACGTCACGCCATTGTTCGACGCGCCCATGTCGTACATGGAGTACTCGACGCTGCCATCGGCTAGGCGAAAAATACCAACTCCGTGACGTTCTCCGTCTTTCCACGAGCCTTCGTATTCGTCGCCGTCATTCCAATGATATAGACCTTTGTCTCCATGGAACTTATCATCCATAAATTCTCCCTCGTAGTAGTTGCCGCTTTCGTAGATCATTTTGCCTTGACCTTGGCGATTTCCGTCGGCATCAACGTTTCCATCGTATGTACCCCATTCTCCGTGTTCCTTGAACATTGGTTTTCCATCAGGACCCACTGCTCTGGAAGAGAATAGCCTTCCGAGGATACCGACGCTCCTACCGGATGACGTTGCAGGGACTGCAACAGCAGCTACCGCCAATTGAGATGGCTCAATCTTGGATGGCTCGGGAACAGACAAGCTAAACGTTTCCTCTGCCAAATTCTCCGCCATGGACAAGGATATCTCGGCCATCTTCAATCCACCCGTCAACGTATGTGCCTTTGTACGATCCGCGCTCCACCAAACACCCTCGCCATCCGCCTTGCCTGTGATATAATTGGAGTACTCCACGCTGCCATCCAATGCCGAACGGAAGATGCTCGCACCGTGTCGTTCCCCCTCGAGCCACGATCCTTCCTGTTCATCGCCGTCGAACCATCGGTAGATGCCATGTTCGCCCTGAAATTTGTCGTTGACGAAGGGTCCCTCGTAGGTGTTGCCGCTGTCGTAGATCATTTTGCCTTGGCCATGACGCTGGCCCGCATCGTTTAGTTGACCGTCGTAGAAGCCGGATTCGCCGAGATCGCTGAAGCGTTTCACGTTCTTGTAGGTTTCGCTGCTGCTCTTGGTTCGGGTCTTTGACAAGCCAATAGTAGTAGAGGGGCTAGACTTATTGTCGGTGTCATCGGCATCGGTTGCACTGCCATCGGTGG
The DNA here is from genome assembly GCA_036939495.1 of Thalassiosira hispida. Classification (NCBI taxonomy): domain Eukaryota; phylum Bacillariophyta; class Thalassiosirophyceae; order Thalassiosirales; family Thalassiosiraceae; genus Thalassiosira; species Thalassiosira hispida. The sequence goes on along the minus strand of JALLAU010000508.1, from coordinate 2,857 downwards.
ATGCCTCCTTTAGGGTTGGTTTGGGCTCAGGTGCCGTGTTCTCTTTGTCGTCTCCCATAGTACTGCTGCCGCCGACGGGAGACGCGGCCGACTGTTCCGGGGATAGCTCGACATCTACAGGATTATTCTCTTTGTGACCGACTGGTTCCACGGGTTCGGCAGTCTCCTCGCGAGCAACAACTTCAGGATTAGCATCTGGAGGATCCGGTGCCGTTGCGGATTCAGCTGGTGTCGACTCCTTCACTACCTGATCACCGCCGTCGTCTCCTGTTCCATACCCAAGCAAAGCTGATAACATGGGGGGATATGAATCTAGAATGTAATGATAATATGTCTCCTCTATTGTTTGGGGCCGTGGGCTTGCTTATGTTCTTTGGGCTGTTTTGCTTTTGGCTTTTGGGCGTGTTTGGGCTCGAATAATGGCGGCTCAGGAACTATTGAATGTTATCGTTTAGGGGGCGGATCCTCTCATATATGTTGTCTCAGCCCGAGGCCCCGCCATCTGATACCCTGATAGCCAGGTGGAGCGAGGGGTAAATACCGTTGTTATCGTCGGTATTCCCCGCCCGCCCTCGAAATATTGGGCACCCACCAACCAAACAACCGACAACAATAAATAGAATAGAACAGAACACCCCCCCAAGCAAAACCATAATGGGAGGAGGACTCGCCTTCCTAACGAAAAAATCATTCAACCCAGCCAACTGGAGCAACCAAAAGCAGGTATGGGAGGCCCGTCAAAAGAACGAGTCGGAAAAGCGCCGCATCGCCGAGCGCGAGGCACAGCTCAAGCGCGAGCGCGAAGAGGAGGATCTGGCCCGCGTCGTTGGCGGCGAGGAGGGCGGGGGACGGAAGGCATTGAGTTTCATGTATGAGGCTGGGAAGGTGCCTGGATTGGAGAGGAAGGGTGCTGATGATAATAATGGCAATGATGAGGGAGAGTTTGGTGCTGCTGCTGGAGGAAGTATGGGAAGTGGGGCGGCGAAGGGAGAGGAGGAAGCATCATTATTCGAACGACAGCCTGGGGATGATGATGCCGCCGCCGCCTTTCGTGCCATGCTAGCCAGGGGGACAACTGACGAAACAGCTTCAACGGCAGCTGAAGCAGCATCACAGCCATCGGAAGGCGAAATGAACATGAATAATGAAGCAAGCAACGATGCTGCTGATGCCAAAGATGATAAAAATGAAGCCAGAGAAAGAGACCATCGAACCAATCTCGAAAAGGCCGTAGGACGCGGTATCAACGCCGGATCTGACGTTACTTTGGCACAGCAAATTGAACGTTTCCCCATGCTCAAGGGAGCACCCACGGCATTGAAAAAGGGCGGCGATTCCGACAAGGATAAATCGAAGGCAGGCGGTGGGAATAGTGTAGTGGGATTGAACTTCAAACCATTGGGACAGGTGTTGCGGAATGTGCAATGCTTGAAGTGTGGGGTGTGGGGTCATACACGGGGGGATAGGGAGTGCGAATTGAGTGGATGGAATCCATTTGCTTCCGTCAAGACAACGACGGTGGCGGCTGCTGCTCCTACTGTTGTTGTTACTGCCGCTGCTAGTTCTGCCATGGCGAAAAGTGCTCCACCCGTGGCTGCTGAAAAGACCTTGTTGGTCCAAAGAGAAGAAGGCAATGATGATGATGATGATGCAGCAGCAGCACAAAGGTTGGAACGAAAGCATTACAAAAAGGAGAAACGACATCGCAGTAGCAGGGAGGAGGATCGGCATCGAAAGAAGGTGAAGAAACGAAGGCACAAACGACACAGGAGGAGGAAGTGTTACTCCTCCGATTCTGATTCTTCGTCGTCTTCTTATTCCTCGGATAGCGACGATGGGCACGATAGGCATTCCAAAAGACATGGGGATGGATATCGCAGAAGCCGTCGTAGCCATGACGAAGATTCATCCGACGACAACAGTATTCGTGGTGGTAGACGGCATCGTTCGAGGGAGGAGGCTGGTGGCAGCGGTAGCAAACACCGGGGAGAGTCATCTAGACGTTATGAAAAAGAATCATCGTCACGAAGAAGGCCCAAACAACGTGGCCGAAGACATCGCCGTCGTTCGAGATCTCGTTCTCCGTCAATAGTATAAGAGCATTATGGACAAAGACCAATAAAACGTCGACAGTTTCTCTTACTGGTTGACCCATCCAGGGGGGGGAGGGGTATCTTCCCACCACTTTTATCCAGAGCGATTATTTTTGGCTTCCTCATTCTCTAAGCAATGCTGTGTATTTTCGTTTTACTATAGAAATAGATACCTTAACTCTGAACTCAAATTATACCATTTGAAATAGATTCGGCCATAAGTTTTAGTTGCCCAATACTCCGCCGTCCGCGTGTGTGACAATAACCAGATGGGTTGACTTGACCTCTTTGAGGCGCTGCATACTCAACAACCACAGGAAAGAGGATAAGTAAATTGCATGCATGCAGCTAACATACTCTCGGACCAAGCATCATACCAGTGTGAGACTAAAATTACTTCAGCTTGAAATTCACAATGCAAAATGGCACACACTTCATACCGTATGTTGAAGCAACAAATCTTTCCCATCCCAAAGTTATACTATCCCTGTGACAACAATCGGAAGGCAAAAAGAAGATCAAATAAAGTTTGCTCAAGAGCGTCAAGGCGGTACGATAAGTAATTGTGGCTTGCACTCAACCATTATGCCCAATGAGTAAGAAAAAGTATACGTACAACAGTGCGTATAAGTACCAGAGGGTTCGGTCGATATTTTAGTGTAGAAATTGTACGTAGGAATAGTACATATATTTTGGAAAAATTGAGTTTTGATCATGATCCACCATGATATTTCCGCCGGATTTGTTAGTAGGTCTGAAAAATG
>JALLAU010000507.1:0-14755 GCA_036939495.1 Thalassiosira hispida | reverse complement strand
GATACAAAATCGCGTAGAAAAGGGCAAAAAGTGTCCAGACAGCAGCAGCAGCAGCCAGACATTACTAGTGATCTATAGTACAGGGTAAACCCCTTAACTGATTACTAATACTAGTGCCATCCCATCTAAACTGTTTGAAGTGTGTTGCGGTTGTCGAAGGTCTGCGTCAGACGTTCGAAGTATGGTGATTGAGGTGCTAGAGCTAGCTTGGTCTGTTCTTAGCCAGTCTTGTGGGACTCATGCATGTACAGGTTGAGTCCCACGGGACTACAAGATCAGATCAGCACAGTTATTGCGTGAATAGGTACTTCAACCCCCTGATATCCTTTAAAAGCTGAGCGTTCCTGGATTTGAGCTCTTCATTCTTGGCTTCGAGCTGGGCAAGGCGTCCATCCCTTTCGAATTTTATCTAGGATCTACTCTTTCAGGATAAATGTAAACAGCACTTTTGTCTTGCATGGGTTTTGGTAGGCAGGAAGTATACAGGAGTTTTTTCTTGCTATCATCAAGCGCTCTGAAACAGAGTCGGAGGTTTTGGCCGTGCCACCTTTTTCTGATCTAGTGACACGTGAGGCTGCATACAAGAAGCAGATACGATCTTGTCATCTTAACCGCTTTGTCAATAGTATAGTGAGGACAAACAGAGAACATTCCAAAGACTAGTTCCATAGGCATTTAAAGAACACGAAAGCGATCTTGGCATAACAAGCAGTTTATAATGGGTTGAATTTCTTCTTCTTAGTCTCACCACCACGACACTTAGTAGTAGTAGTAGTAATCATCATTGTTATAGCCATAACTGGGACTGCTTCCGCTGGAAGACTGGTACATACATAATCGCAATCGTAATACACACTGCTGGGACTGCTCCCGCTAGAAGGCTGTTACCAGACTCAATCAATTTAGATGAAACACCTCTTCTTGAATCTAACAAGAGCAACCGTAGTCTGAATCTAATCTGGCTCTTTGTTCAAATCAATTCCTTGGCCAGCTCTTTTTCGATGTCCAGTATTAGTAGCCGCGCTCGCGCTTCATCTCGCGGATGCCACGCTTCTCTGGTTCTTGGATCACTGAGGCCTTGGTAGGGGTAGAGCCAGAAGCTTTCGCTTTGGATTCCAACTCACAAATCAACTCCTTGGCCAGCTCTTTTTTGCAATCACCTACCGCAAGATTGAGTGTACCGAGACCGACGAACCCAAAGGCTGACAAAGGGCTGATCTCAGCTGCTCGTCTAGACTAAGACAACACGATAAAACGCAAGACCTCTGACCTCCATTCCAAACCTACCGGCTCTTCCTTTTTGAATAAAGATCAAAATTGGCCGGGCCGGAGTTTTTAGCTAGACTGGCGATGGGCTACCAATGCAATAGAAATTTCCGAAGAGAAGAGAAGCTGTCAAGTAGAAATTCATGGACTCGAGGGTCTAAGGAAATTGTTGAAGCGATTCCGTGCTACTCATGATATCAATAGCCTTTCATCAAAGCTAGACTCCGATGGATCTGTACCAGGAGATCTGACGGCTGAGTTTGATAGACTAGCAACTGTTTTCACGAAGGAGAAGGTTATGAAATTGTTGAAGCGATTCCGTGCTACTCATGACATGCAAAGCCTTGCATCAAAGCTAGACTCCAATGGATCTGTTCCAGGAGATCTGAAGGAAGAGTTTGATAGACTGGCAGCTATTTTCTCGAAGGAGAAGGTTATTGACCTGTTGGAGCGATTCGCTGGTGGATTCGCCGGTGTATCCAAGGCGAAAAAGAGTTCTGATGACGTCAAATTCGCAGTATAGCAGAAGAAAGACATTGCAACGTGCCGCAAGGATAATATAGGTACAGTGAAGCTTGGAGCGTGGGTATCCAACCTACGCACGGTATACAACAACAAGAAGATGAATGTCGAGCGCATCAAACAGTTGGAAGAATTAGGCTTTGAGATGCGCTAATCGAGTCAATGGGACAGCCTGAGCGAAACTATCTCTGCCTTGCACTTAGATTACTCCACTCAGTGTTGACGCTGATAATAGCATTCAGTCACCCACCTTCATTTTTTTGCAACAGCGAACTCGGGAGTCTTGTCCCCATACATGCTTGTAAGGACCTGCGCAATCGACGTCATCTCTTCATTGTAGGATAGGCTAGACAACGGATTTATGGTCTGCAAACCACATCATACACCACCAACAATCTATTGGCGAGTATGATGACCTGTGGTGGTGATAATATAGATATGGAGGTCGTTATATGCATATCCAGAAAAGGGGTATCCACCAGGGGGGTACCTTTTTATTCTACTCATTGCTGTTATCGGGGCGGTCGGTGTTCCAACGGAAAGGTTCCGACGTGTCTGGATCAAGTGGAGGCTGTCGTCCAAAATCCTCCAGACCGGTTACATCTCATCCACTAATCCCTGCGATGAGATCTTTGAAGTATCTTACCGGTGAGGGCTCTTCAAGCTACATCATCAATGAAGCTGGCGAAAAGAAACCCCTGGACATTGATGAAGCCCTTGCTGGATGCGAAGCGTTGGATGCGTTCTTATTGAATTCTCCAGGGCTCTCCGACTCCTACCTTGGTCACCTTGATAAAGCCCGTGAACAGTGGCGCTAGGAACGTGGGTAACGAAACTACGTCATGCATACAATAAAGGGAAAGTGAACGTCAAGCGCATCAAACAGTTGAACGAATTAGGCTTTAATTGGGTCGGTCGCTAGAAGCCAGTGCGTCTTCTACAAATAACGCGCAGTACTTGGCAACAAAGTGAGCACAATTAGATGAATCTTTGAATACTATCACGATGGAGCTTGATCAAAATTGATCAGGCTATTTTGATCACGGCCGATAAAGCCCCAGATACTTAGTACAGAGAAGGCGATGATGAGATGGATTGGAGGAGTAATAAGGGCTGTGAGTCCTGCGGCGGAGAATCCTACCTATGGGCTCGGACTACCAAGCAATCCACACACAAAAATGGAACGCATACATTAACTATCATTTAGACTAAAGGCTTAAAGCAAGTGCATTTCTCTACTCTGGGCAAAGGGTGGTTGGATTTCCCAATCAACAAAGCCTAGGCGGCGAGCAACTTTGGGGGTATATACCCCTGAAGTTCTCCCACTCTATCTTCCTCCTGAAATTGTTTATACGCTCTCCAAAACATGTGATTGCCTTTTGTGATAGCGAAAATGCTCATTGTGAGAATGATGGGGTAGAACTTGGAACGATGACTGAGATCGAAAGGCTGTTTCACAGGAATACCCCCCCCCCCTATGCCTGTCCATGGTAACGATAATACTTCTGATAGGATTGAAATACCGGGGCAAACAAAGTTTTGCTGGACACATCAATCATGGCATTGATCTGCCTTGTTTCAAAGTCGGAACACATGTCCAACATCGCATAGATTGAGGGCATTAACTTGGACTTGGTGGTTGGGTTCATGCCTTCATTGAGAGATTGGATGTATCGTAGTATTAAGCCAACCACATGCTTTTTGAAGATATCCTTATGAGGTATAAGTAGCTCACAGACCCTGAGAATTACAATAGCGCATCAATAACCAAATCAGTGAAATAGAGGTGCACCAAATAAAAATAGACGAAAATGCAAATAAATGTTGAAAAGCTTTGGCCTATAGTACTCACTTTGCATACTCCAGAGCTTTCTGAGACAAACCATTCTTGACACTACTTGTCTGAAGAAGATGTGACAAGAGTGCCAAAAGGAGACTGAACAATGGGGAAGGGCATCCATACAGCTGTTTTGGGTAGTGAGCAATCAAAGATGCAACAACCAAGCAGCAAGATTTGAAGATCAAAGCGCCTCCTCCTCCTTCTTCGAGGAGAAGATTATCACACTCCTTATTGATCCCATCATCGTAATAATGGAAAAGAGGATTCATCTCACAGCAAATCATGGCAATCTCACGTCCACTTAGGAGCAGAAGCTCTTTCTTTGATATCAGGGTAGTTATTGTTTTGGAAAACAACTCCACATTCGATACTAAATGTTGTGCACTACTGCCATACTCTCGCCGCAAAAGATCCATAGAAATCACAAGAAAAGTCTTGCATTTTCCAGATAGGTACTTTTGTTGTTCCTGACTATTTGCACATGTGATCAACAAGTGGAATATCTTGGTGATAAATGCAGAATCATAATCTCTGCTGTTTTTGCCCCCCACAGGCTGGCTCAATAGGTGGGCTATGACAACTTTCATCTCTTCAAGGCCTGAGTTACGAATGAGTGAGCAAAACGCTGCATCCAACAGTGGACATTCTACTTGGTCACTACTTGAGAAGGATTGGGCCAATGCCACCAGAATATTTTTGAGTACTATCGACGGTGATACACACTTCAGAAAATGGCCTGGAGTTGCAGCCATGGATGAAAAAAAGTAGCTGGTGGCATTGATGATTTTCAAGCTACTAGATTGTGATCCTTTCATCATGCCTGTTGTGACCATCTCAAACACTTCGCGTACACTTTTGTTTGATTCTTCCACCTGTTCATTCGTCATCATTAGAATCTTCGTCACTGGTATTGTAGTATCTAGGTGGTTCCCAATGAAAGTCAAAATGTCACTTTCAAGTAGAAGTGCATTTGCAGCAGCCACCGCCTTGTCATTATTTTCTAGACCTTCCCCTGCCGCCTTTGACAAATGTTGAATTATACTACTATTCAAGCGCTTTTGGACGTCCAGTACAAAGCTCATGCATAATTCATAGGATGATTTTCCCAATGTTGTAGTCTTCTTCTTTGAGAGGGAGTGATTGCGATCTAAAATGTTCATCCTTCGGATGACACTTCTTATTAGGAGCACGTTTGGAGAAAAGTCAATACCATCAGCAGCATCATCATCATCACGAAGCAAGGTTCTCCTCATCTGGTCAAAAAACTCTACCAGCATGTTATTGTCATTCTTCTCATGATAATCAATACACATTGAGAAGTATTCACTGATTGCATTGGTAGATGCAGATGAAACACCATTATTATCGTCGTCAAATAATGTAAAGTCAAAGCAGCTACTCTTGGACAGTTGGCGGATCATATTTGCAAGACAGGGGGGAGGAGTAGTGTCAAAATCAGAAGAGAGGAGTAGTGTCTTTGACAATAGGTTGGCAATGATGATTTTGGTACAGCGAACAATATTCAACAATTGTTTTGCTCCACCGCCATTATACTCCTGTGCATCCATCAATTCGGCCTGCTTGGTTATTACTTGAGATGACAAAATGTCCAACCCAACAACTCTATCAAGAAGGATGAGATTTTCATTACACAATGCCAGCTCTAGCGGCGCACTCGCCAAGAACGACAGACATGTAGACACACTACCAATATTATGGTTGTTGTCATGCTGTGATGAGAGTTTGGCACCATTCTTTTTCTCGGCCAACTCCATACACGAAATTGTCAACCCGCTAGATTCTTGAAATATCGTATCTGAGGGTGTTCCGGTGGTTTCAATACTGTCAAGGAATTTGTTGAAGGCGTATTGGATACCGACTTTCATGAATAATGATGTGACCTTTTCAACATTATAAAACGAGGCATCGCGTGCTAGGGTCAACGCGATTGTATTTTCAAGCCGACACACTTCTTGGGGACTTTCATTTTGACGACAGAGTGTGGTAAAGAACCAAATCAAGAATATTTCAGCGTGGAATGGCTCGCAATAATGTGCCCATATGCATAGAGACTGAGCTACTGGAGCCCAAAGCGACTCGTCGTCGGTAGTTGCGTCATAAGCAGTAGCGGATTGCATTCTTGAAAGCTGGGAACATGCAATATAAAGAACAAAGTCCACAAGCATCTTCGCTTCATTTGTGAGAGCTTGGCTTTTTGAAGAGCGATCATTATTCGTCAGGTCATCATTCTGTTCATTCTCCTGAAGATTACAATAGTAAATCATGGAATGTAATTGATGGATACGATGCAATGCCAACCGTTGTAAGGAGCCGCGCAATTGTGGGGGCACCACGCCAGCCCCAATAATATCACAGTTATTACTGCCGTTGACCATTGCTGCTGCTGTGGACTGCCAATAGGTATCCAACCATGATTCCCTCCACAGTTTGAATTGGGCGGTGGATACCGTACTCTCCACAATATTCCGCAAATAGTCCAAAACATTCAAGTTATCTGAATCGTCATCATCATGCGTCAGGAGGAACGAAGAAGTCTTCCTGCCGTAGTGCCCGTTGTTGTCAACATTATCATCAATCCAAAAACAACTGCGTGTATGAAGATCTACCAACCAACCGCATAGGTCAAATCCTAATTGCTGCGTAAGAATACCATTATTCCCGCCAGAGATGGTAGGAGAACTGCTCTTCTTCTTCTTCTTGCCCAACAGTTTCGATATGGATGTAGTCATCGACTTCTCACAATAGTCACGCAATTCAAGTGAATTTTGTTTGTTCGCTCGAATATTCTTGATGAATATAATAAACATTTGGACAGCGAATGACAGCTCGTCCTCTGTTGTTGTGGTCGGCGCTGATGCTGCATTATTATCGTCAGTATCAGTGGTGGCCATGATGGACGATGACGATTCAAACTTTGTATCGACAACGGTAACAATCCACGCATCAAAAAACTCCCATATTTCATGCAGCTGTCCGGATGGACAAGTTTGATACCCTAGTGCCAGGGACTCAATGATATTTCCACAAGTCAATAGACATTTCATGGAACCGACGTCGCCACTCTTGCAGACAAATGCATCACGTGCCGAGGTGAGAAAATATCCCACTTGACGTAGTTCACGATACGTTTTGACGATTGTAGATAGCAATCCATTTGCTGCAGCTTGTGCAGTCTTTTGCGTTTGGTCGTCACCACTTGTAGATAGACATGAACATGCAAAGCATATAACTTCCGCTAGCCTATCATGAAGCAATCGATGGTTCAACAAGAGTAAATGACGAAGAGACGTGATCAGGTAGAATGATGAGCGACCCTTCGTCCCGCCCAAGTCTGTAGTGATGCAATGTAAAATACCCTTGGTAACACACTCCAAAAACTTGACATGGTCTTCGTTCGGATCATTGTACGATGGAAGGTAGGCATCGTATTTCAGTACGAGATTCAGCATTGCCGACGTTGATTGCAGGAGGGCGAGCTTTAGTTCATCCGCATCCACATCATCTGCGCTACTGCGGATGATACGGAATAGTTGCTCCAATGCCGGATGGATGGCATGACACCAAAAACGGAATTGTAGCTTGGCATCTCCTTCAGAGGAGGAGGAAGCTGATGCCCCTGCTGCCTTGGCGCGGATTCGTTCAAAGAAGCCATGTGTAATGATTGGCAATAAATTTGCCGTTGCCGTGGCATCGTTGATTGCCTCCTTCCTTGTTGCCTCCACTACCCCCTCACTGTCGTCGCCTGATGCTGAAAGCGATAGCAAGCTTTGTAACGAAGTGAACAAACTCGATTGATAACACATCTTCTTCTTCCCTCCCCCTTTTCCTCCTTTCGATACTGGGACGTCTGTAGGTACATCCTTGGTAGGCACATCCTCGGAAGCAATGGCTGGGCCATCATTAGCCTCTTCACCATCATCACCCTTGTTGTCATCATCCCCCGATGAAGAAGAAAGTTTGGGCAACGACGGCATCACCAATAGCTCGCTCATGGTACGAAATCCATCCATGTGATGTACAGGATTGAATATCCCCTCCCATAGTATATCTTGAACACGTTCTTCCGCAGAGGGATCATGAGCCTCGTCATCCATCATTTGCACTTCCTTGCCTGCCACTTTCGCTTTACTTGCTTTCTTGTCGGCACTGGCCTCTTTTACCATCATCAACCGTCCCAAACACGGCAGCACTTCCACGGAACGAATGGTGCCAAACAACCGTTTGGGGTTGGCATTGGACATTAGTGATTGTAGTAGCTGTAATGTGGCACGGACCACATTCGACTGATGTGTTGGCAGGAGAATGTTATCCCCCCCTTCTTTGGAAACAGAGGACACGAGCACATCAACCTCGCGTAGCAATGCACTACACGCATCGTCCAACGTGGGACGGAAGCGTTTTGTCAAATGAAGGAAACAATTGGATGCATAACTTTGAACAACTTGAGATGTGGTGGTCGATGCCTCGAAGGAAATACGAGCCGCGTAGGGTACCAATCGATTCAATGTACTCTGCGACAAGGACGAAGATAGCAATGCTTCGCAACTTGATAATGCGGCAGTGGTGCCTGATGGCGAAGACATGATGTCCAAACAACAAGAAAAAGCGTTCCATGCCATCGTCCTATCCTCATCTTGATGGGTGTTACTCGAGTCACTGGAACTATTGGAAGCCAGTCTTCTCATGAGACTAGCAATGGACCATGGTAATAAGAGGGTGGCAACGTCCTCTTTGGTGATGATTACGTCATTGTATTTTTGACCATCAGCGTCGGTATCCCCTAGGAATTGAACCAGATAGGTGATGGAATGCAACATTGGTGATTCTTCTTCTGCTGCTGATGCTGCTGACGATTTGCCAGTTGAAGAGTGGGATAGAAATATAGAAATGTGATTTACAATTTCATTCTGGGTGAATTTTCCATCGGCTTCTGCTGCTGCTGCAGCTGGCACTAATTCTGGCGCATCTTCTTGTTGTTTTTCAGCTTGATGATCATGTTGTTGTTGCTTCACGGGGGTATCTTTCTTAGTCAACTTGCGACGCTTTGGCTTGGGCGTCGATGACTTTTTGGTGATGGCTGCTGATGCATCATCGGCATCACCATGCCGCCGCTTATCGATTTTAGAGGCGGCAGGTGATGATGTTATGCTTTTTCGGCTACGTTTCTTCTTCCCTGTCATGATGACGCCGTACCCCCTTCGTGTTAGTCGACAACAAGCCAAAGTGGATCAACCAAGAGGCAGAAGGAGAGGAGGTACGTTTGGTGGTTTGGTTTTGGGTTTTGGTGGTTTTCGTGGTGAGAGGTGGTGAGCTCGTGTGATTGGTGATGTCCTTCCCGCCAAAACTTAGTCAGTAGGTACCTACCTATCCGTTCACTCTCCCCAACAACCCCAATCGTGCCCCTATGTCAACTAACAGTTAGGGGTATCGTAAGGTTCAGGTATCCTATTGAAAGGGACTTGCCACCCAATCAATCTATCTATTTCCCTATCAACAGAAAGTATTCTTATCAAATCTAATGCATTCCGTATCACTCAAGATTTTGCCAAGGGTGCGTGACATGGCCATGATTTATTTTTTGGTGATGATAGGTATTTTTTACAAGAATACAGTTGCAGCACACAATAACATCATGATAGCTATTTTACTGCAGTGTGGTAGAAATAGATGCATAGCTCCACACCAAATAGAAATAGAGTGAGATTGTGCTTGTCCCCATTCATGATATAATAGTTGATGGGATCGACTTTAAAATCTTCTTGTCATTGTCTGTAGATCTCCAATACCCAATACAGCTTGAATACTCCAGACAGCCAAGGATACTTAGCTATCAATAACTTCACTTCTATCAGGCCCAAATATGAAGGTCCAAATTGGACCTTCATAGTCTGAAAGCCTCCTGGTGGATATTACCTATGTCACGTGTAGGGCAACGGCAGTTGGTCAAGCATTCCATTGTTATTTGATGGAGTGATATTGTAGGGATTGTTGCCGTCATTATTATTTGCTCCTCGGCCTTTTCGTGGAATGTAAATAACAAGTGCCGCCTGCCAAACCTATCTTTGTCGCGCGCCGGCTGTGAATCTCTCCAACATAGCCAATGATAACTTTAATAATGGCAGGTCACTCTCATTACTTGATATGATTATGTTGTTGTAAAAATCGATTTTCATCTTCACCGTCTTAAACTAAGCTACACAATCCGACAATCGACTGCTTTCCTCTTATGGAAATCATCGGGACCATATTATGTCAGTTCTAATCCACATTAGACATGCTCAGTACAAAAATGCTCGCATACTCGTTGTCTGGGGTTGAGCTCATGTTGGAGATTGTTGATAAGAGTTAAACATTTGGAGAAGAAGATGGACATGGCCAAAAGCTGCCAAAAGTCACAGCGCTTCATGTATGTATGTACTTTAATAGTCTCACATCTGACAACGGTACTAAATTATCTAAACCAAATAACAGAAGTTTATTCGCTGGAACAAAAACTACCTCCTTCCACCGCCCCTTTGGGCCAGCGATTCAATCCGTTCCCAATCGCTCTTCAAGTTACTGGCCACGGCACCATCATTCCCCATAGTACCTTGCTTACCACAATTCCGACCCAATGCCTCTCCACTCTTCCACCCCAGCTTCTGAAGCAACTTATTCCCCACATTGGCATCATTAAGAGTTTCCTCGGGACGAATTACCTCGGCAGGTTTCGATTGAGAAGACGAGCCAGTGCCAAGACTGTGCGCAAGAAGAGCTTCGGCGTGGGAGGAAGATTCGGTAGCACCAGCATGGGATCCATACATCTTGCGCCGTTCCTTGGATCGATCACGGTAGGATGCGTCAGACTTTTCCTTCTGCTTGGCAGCATCCTTGGCGGCGGCATCGGCGGCAGCCTTCTTGGCAAGGTTCTCCTTGTGCAGCGCCGATAACTTCTCGTGCTGCACTAACTTCTCGAGAGTGGGAAACTTGCGTCGGCAGAGGACGCAGATCGGTTGGCCGGATACGGTAGTTTTGACCTTTTTGGCCGCGGGCGCTTCACTCGTGTCCTCGTCTCGCATTTCCTTCACCCGTTCCGACCACTTGTTCATATCCTTGGCATGGTTCTTGTGAGATTGGGGCAATGCTGCCGGTGCGGCATTGCTTTCCACCGCGGCGGACAATGCAGATTCCTTCCTTTGGATGTTCTTTTCCTTGCGCTTGTTCTTCTCCGTGGCAGCAACATCCTTCAAGGATTTGGCGGAGATTTCTTTTTTTTGAGGCAAGGCGGTTTTGATGCTAATGGCAATTTTTGGTTTCAGTTCCAACTTATCAGTCTTGGCATCGGCATCAGCACTGGGTTCAGGGGGCGCTTGTTCCGCCGCGTTTTCTTCCGCTGCAGTCACCACCTGAGACGTAATCATCCCTCCTCCAACTTGCCCATTCTGGTGCCCATTATTCTCCTCCCCAACAGGCTGAAACGCACACGGCTTCTTCTCCGCATCATACCGAAAGTACCTCTGCTTCTTATTCCCATAATACAACTTCGTTTTTGGATCGTAAAAGAAATCGCTCGATGGTTCGTAGAACATTCCCGATCGGGCATCGAAGATGAAGGACGCGCCGGATGATTCAAAGTGGGGTGGCCACTCGCGTTTGTTGGATGTTTCATCGCGTGATTTTTTACGGAAGCGCTGGCGATCGATGTCGTCGTCGTAGTTGTCATCATCATCGTCACGACCACGGCGAGAGCCACGAGAGGGAAGTCCGTAGTGACCGTCTCCATCCCCTCGTCCTTCTCGGTCGCTGTTGCGATGGTAGCGGTCCCCGTTATCGTCCATGGAGCGCCTAGGAGACACTTTCCAAGTTCGGCATCGAGGACAACGCTCGTCACGTGGATCATTGAACAGATCACACTTGAAATAATACATATTGTCAAAGGTAATGATTCATATATCAATCAAAAAGGCCATGATGGATTTGCATACAAGGGTAAGTTTGGTTAGCAGCGCATAATCTTGTGTGTACGAGACAATCATGACTCATGACTGGGCAAAAAATAGTATGCTGAGATTGTCGTGTTTTGCAGAATTCAGAATTCACCTCCATGCATCGCCATCCTTCGTCCCCCCTCCCATACTGCTGATCACGTTCCTTTTTCGTAGTTATGCAAAGAGCAATTTTGGTTAGCAATCAATTGCATACATTGATCGCTGCATATTATGACAGATAATGGCAAAATACAAGGAATGCTGATCGTTGGTTCACTTCTTGGGGAATTCACCTCCGGACCCTTCATATCTTCTTCCCCCCTCCCGTTGCGAGGATGGCGCTCATTGTCATACGAGAGTCGTCCTCCGCCGCCTGCGTGATAGTCCTCGCCTCGACTGTTGCGTCGGTCTCCAACTGCGCCTCCCCAACGGTCGCCGCGTGATTCATCACGAGGAGGGCCCCTTTGACCATCACGATTGAAATGACTGGGTGCTGCAGCATATTAAGACAAGGGGGGCAAAGTCAAAGATTGTGTCAATATAATTCAATAATTGAATAGACAGTGCGCGTCGCGGGGGAATATATATATTATGCAGTGAAGAATTCAGGTGCATTATTTAGCAACGAGATAAGCCCACCATCCGTTGTGTCATAGCCACGGCCGCCACGCCGCGGATCATTTTGAGATTGGGACCGATCACGCGGCTCTTCTCCGTTGTTGCCTACGATAGGGGCTTGCTGGTGAGGTGGTGCTGCCCCCCATCGAGATTGTCTCTGGTTGTTGTTCATTTTGGGAGGCGGATTGTTTTGTTGCTATTGTAGGTACCCATTTTCAGCTGTAGCTGTTGTCTGTAGTCGTCGTCGCGGTCGGATTACGGCCAGACGTTCCGAAGGGGTCTTACTTTGGGGTTTTATCAATCTATGCGCTCTAAAAATCGGTTATGGTACTCCTAACTAAGAGCCTGATTAAGTAGTGACGACCCCGGTTAGTTTATTCCCTTCCTAATCACGATCACCATCTTCTAGTTCTAGCTAGCGGCGGACCTGCTTGCTACCTGTCAAATCTCTCATAGACTCTCTCCCATCCAATCCAAAAGCCCCCCATAAACTGCAATCATCATGGCCGACAACGATTTATTCGGAGACTCCTCCTCCGACAACGCCGACACGGACGACCTAATCGCCGCGGCCAAATCGCAACCCATCGCCCGCAAAAAGGAAGGCGCTCCCGCAAAAAAAAAGGCTGCAAAAAAAGGTCCCGATGCAGACAACGACGACGATTCCGACTTTGACGACAAGGACGATGATGCCGCCGAGGCAGGCCTCTTCGATTCCTCCAGCGAGGATGAGGGACCGAAAAAGAAGAAATTGGGGAAGAAAAAGGGCAAGGCCGGCAAGGGAGGAGGAAAGGCCAAGGGAGGAGCGGCGGGGAAGAAGAAGGGTCCGCCCAAGAAGGATAATCGGAGTATGAAGGAGCGCATGGAGGCTTTAGCGCGAAAGCGTGCCGCAGCATCCGGTGGCGGTGATGATGAGGGTAAAAAAGAAAAGGGACCTAGGAAGAAACGATCCAAATCCAACAAGGAAGGCGGGGAAGTCGATGGCAAGGACGGAAAAGAAAGTGGATACAAATCCGGTGATTCCTACGATTCCGAAACCTTTGAACGAACCAGGGATGATGATGACTTCATCGATGCCGACGATGAGGACGAAGATGCCCTCAAGGAACTGTATGCCGAACAGCACTTTGAGGACGAACGGCCCGACGAATACGATTCCGAGGAGGAAAAGAAGGCCAAGATGAAATATGGGAGCAAGAAGAGCGCGGGGGCGGGATTGGATAAAATCTCGCTGAGCGACGACGAGGGGGGCGAGACCGCCGATGCCACGAACGCCCTCAAGGCAGCCATGAGACGTATGCAAAGGACGAAGAAGGAGGCGAAGAAATTGCCAGAGTTGGAAGAGGAGGGGATTGCCTTTTTGAAGCAGATGGAGGTGGCGGCCGAGGCGGATGAGGAAACGATCAAGAATAAGAAGCCGGGGTTGAAACGGTTGGCCATGCTGCAGCAGGTTATGGACATGCTTGCCAAGAAGGATATGGTACGAGTGCTATTGGATTTGGATTTATTGAGCGTGTGCAAACGATGGATCCAACCCTTGCCCAATGGATCACTGGGCAATGTCACGTTACGTCGACGCATCATCGAATCCATCTCCGCCATGTCTGGTGAAAATGGCGTCAATGCCCACGATCTCAAAATGAGCGGTTTCGGCAAGGTGGTAATGACGCTGTACATGCACAAATCAGAAACACCCGAGATGAAGAAAATGCTAAAGGGTGCGATTGAACAATGGTCCCGTCCCATCTTCCAAAAGAGTGGGAATATGAGGGATTTGGAACGTGCCCAAGCCGCTCGTGGTGTGGATGAATCGGGGTCGTTGGTGGGGATTGCAGTAGCGCATCAACGGGAGGCGAAGCAGGAAGAACGTCGTGCCAGGGGCGGAAGCCCGGCACGTGGCAAGACGGAAGGCGATCTGGCAAACATCATCTCGGGGAAATCAAAGTCTACAAATGAGGCGGGTAACAACCGCGTCCGTATACCGTACTCGAAAGGATTTCAATATTCGGTCCGTCCTGAAAGTAGAAAGGGGGATGTTAGCGACAAGAGGAATTTGGTCAGTGCCAAGATGGCAGCGGCGTCCGGGCCTGGGTTTAGGGAGAGCGAAAAACGGGAGGCATTGGGGAAACGAATGATTGAGAAGAGTAGGAAGACGAATAAGCAGGGTCAGAGGAGTGCTAATATTAGTATTGAGGGACGGACGGTGAAGTAAAAAGAGGAAATGTGCCGTTTGATTGAACAAATGAATGGGTTTGGGGGTTATAGATAGAGATGCCCCCCCCCCCCCCTTACAAATTAAGTAGAATAGCGAAGAATTCTGTAGCAACATTTTGGGTTTGTTCATGTTCTGGTAGTAGCATGCAACGAGAGATGCTCAGAGTTGGAGGTCATTTTTTGATAGGTGGAGGAGTCAGTCACGAGTCAATATTTATGCGTGACTTGTGACTGTCTGGGGCCACAATCAAACACTTGAAACTAAGAGCGTAGAAGAAATTTGAATTATTTGACCATGTTGTGGTAC
>JALLAU010000506.1:0-20085 GCA_036939495.1 Thalassiosira hispida | reverse complement strand
AGGGTCGATTGCCATTGCTAACAAGATAATACGCCTGTCAAGCAATTGCCCAATGACTTGCTCGCCTGGCACTTTCACCCCCGTGACTTTATCCTCTCGAGCCGCCCTCACATACTTCCCTCGCTCCTTTGTCTGGAGATGCGTTGCGGCAATGGCCGTGACGGTTTCAATTACATCTTCAGAGTCGGGAATGGGGGTTGCAGGTATTGGCGGAGCGATAGTGATGTCGCCACCGATAGTGGGGTAGGGGCAGGGGGGCTGGTCAGAGGTGGAGGGGGTGGGGTCAATGTCAAAGCATAAGTCCAGTGGTTTGGCGCACGGGGAGCATTCTACCAAGTTTGCGCGTTCTGTGGACAGGGTTGATGTGGGGAGGATGTGCCCCGCAAGTGCCAATGCTGGTTGGAGTGCCGCTGCCCATCCATCCACAATTATATTATGTGCCATTTTTTTGTTATTTTTGATGCAACAGAAGGCATGATCGCCATAGCAGTCATGTGTTGCGCCGCACCAGCACGTAGGTAGGTTGGATGGGTCAAAGACAGGAAGGCGAAGTTTGCGCAGCATGGCAAAGTTGAAGTTCCAGTTGTGGAGGCGGTGGCTAGGGTTGCTGCGTGACATTGCGACGAGCGGGTACGACATGTGTGGTGACAACATGCTAGGAAGATGGCGCAGGTGTTCTGGGTGTTCTGCCTTAACTGTATCGTAAAGAACGTGTAGTAGCTCAAAGTTGCAATGCTTCTTGATGCGGCTGCGAGCACTGCTGTTGGATGTTTTGGTGAGAAACTGGGACATGCGTTTGTCCTCAGGGCATTTGGATGAGACCGCTGCTTGGGCTATGTGTGGGGCAAGGAGATGGAAGCGCTTGAGTATGGTGGATGCGGTGTTGATGGATTCGTCGTAGAGCTCCGAGATGGATGGATGGAGGTGGATTGGGGCGAGATCAGTGCAAAAGGTGAAGCCATCGTTGGCATATCTCATTGCTGACTTCATTGTTAATACGAAGTCTGGGGCAGCCCTGTGACTAGGGTATAGGAGGCCGAGACCGCCCGCGCTGACACCAAGTTGGGCAATAAGTAGGGCGTAGGCAGGGATACGTTCCCGTTGGAGGAGGGTGGCCAGAAAATCGTGGATGATGGTGTCAATGCCCTCGACAAGAACCCCATTCCAGCTTGACCAATCCTCACCGCGAAAGCCACTGAGGGGCATGTTGTGCATAATGTCCGCCCCCAATAAGTGAGGTAGCTTTTGGATGGAGCACTGGCTGAACAGCCGCAGGCGTGTTTGTAGATCCTCAACCCCGGCGTGTAGTAGCTTCGCATGATTGCGAACCCCCTCCAGTTTTTGTGCGAAGAAATCATCTGCGAACTCGGGAGAGCCGACGGGTGTACCCAACAGTCTGAATCCCGTCGTGACTTCCACCATCTCAACTCCCTCGCCATCTGCTGTGGGGGTATTAGAGTATTCAAGAATAGTTTGTGCGAGCTCATCGGCGAGCACAGGGCTGACCACCCTTAGGCGATCTAGTGCAGAGACCCCGTCGCACGAAGGCATGATCCGGCCTTTGACACTGTTGAGGTCAAGATTGTTCTCCTTTGCACCATCTCGAATTTCCTTGTGGAAGAACTTAATGTCCACCAGCGGGACCATGCTCGTAACATCATCGATATAACCAAACAGGTTGGTGACAGAACCGTGTCCATCATCACCAGCATCTCCACTGGCAAGCCGAGCCGCCGCACGAGCTCGTAACTTTGCATCCACAGGCCGCAGTGCCCTATCCAACACGAGAGCTGCAAAAATTGCCGACAGGGGGCAACCTTGGTTGACACCCTCTACCATGCTAATGCGGCGCCAACTGCCGTCTTCCCATCGGTAATGAACCGTCCCATCCTCGTTGTATAACATGAGGGCAAGAGGGAGTAGCTCGGGGTAGAATTTCCGAATCATATCAAGGAGGGCTTCACGAGAGATGGTGTTGAACATGTTGGTGAAGTCGAGGAAGACTGCAGCTCTGGTGGGTACTTCCTTCTTGCTCTGTGGGACCTGGATGTACCGCTCAATGCTGAGTTGCATGGTCTTGATGATGAAGTCCATGCCCCCTTCGATGCCGACAGCGAAGTTGAAGGGAAGGAGAGTCTGGGCGAATCTCTTCTGGAAATAGCGGGCGACGTGCGTGCCGATGATTCTACGCATTGCCGATGGGATACCGATGGGGCGCAGCCGCGTTAGGTCGTCTGGGTCCTTGTAGAGGAGGAAGAGGTAGGTATCCGAGAAGTAACGATGGATGGCCTCGGGGACGTGAGCATTATATACTAGGTCAAAGAGGAGGCGGATGTCGTCGTTCACTTCGGAGATGTTGAGGTTGACAAGGTCTATGAAGATGTCAATGGAGTCTGAGTTGACTCCAGCACCCTTGTTTTTACCACCTCGCCTGATGTTGGTACAGATGTCTCCAGGCATTGCATGGCGTTGAAAGATCCCGGTGGAAGGATCGGGGAGGTTGCGGCTAGGCATCGGATGAGGATATAATTTCTCGACGCTGCCGATGTTATTGTCATTTGCCACCGCCATGCCATTATCATCCTCTAGTCGTTTGATTGCCGAGCGGAGGTTGTCAACATCGGCGGCAGCCTGGGCAGGACGATTTCCCGAGCGATTTGGACGTGGTGTTGGCTTGCTCCAACTAGAGATTTGCATTGCTGCATCATACAGAGATTTAATGTCCCCTCGACGGAAGGCCTCGATGCGTTCGGTTATGGTTTTGGCAATGCTGTCGCCATCCCTATCATGCTGGGCAGTAGGTGCAAGGATGAGCATCTCAAGGTGGACGAGGAGCCACCAGAAGGGGGTGGGGTCGGGTGAGGATGGGCCCAGCGGTTGGGTGGGGTCGTAGTCACGAGAGGCAACTCCGACGGCCCTAACCAGGTCGGATTGGAGGGTGAGGAAGCGCTTTTTATTATTGTTTTTGAGGAATGGCCGCCATGTTGAACGGAAGTCAGGAGGTTCATGATCGTGTGCTGTGCTGATGAAATCGATTCCACCCAACCATTTGTTGGGCATTGGCTGGTCAGAGGAAGGGAGCAGGTAAAGGTTGCAGATGTTGATGGTTGGGCTGGAAGGGCCCTGAGTATCATTAGTAGAAGAGGTGGCTGTTGGGGCCGCGTGTGGGGGGACGTAAGTGTAGGTGTTGGTGGTGGGTGTGGCGGTAGGAGCCGTGGGTGTGGCAGTAGGAGCCGTGGGTGTGGCGGTAGAAGCCGTGGAGGTGGTAGAAGTGGGTGGCATTGTAGGATGCGTGTGGGTGGAGGCAGTGTGGTGTGGTGGGAAGGGTGAAGACATTGAACGGTGGGTGGGAAAGGGTGGAAGCGGATGGAACTCCGCATTGTGACGATCAAACTCGGCCTTTGTTTGGAAGAATATTTTGGGTAAGCAGGGGCAATGAGAGTGTGAGCAAGTGTAGATACCCACTTCCCTGCAGAGTGATTGGTCAACTAGGCTGATCGAGTTGGCATGGCCCTCCCCAGTGAGATGACGGATGGCGGCGGATTTGGTACGGAATGTTCGGGGGACGCCGCCAAGCGAATGCTTGCACCCCCGAATCAAACACGGCAACACATTAAGTGTTGTCGTTAGTGCCCGCAGAAATGTTGCCCGTCGTCCACGAGAGCAACTCGGCACGCAATGTTTCCACCGCCACGCCCTCATCAATCATTCGCCTAAATTCGGCGCTCTTGTCGCTGGGACACATCTGGAGCATGAACATTGCTTCAGGGGAAGGGGCAGGGGCATTCTTTGCTGGGCCGATGAATTGACACGACTGTTTGTGTGTATCCCAATCAACCGAGCCAAACGTCAGTTCTGAGCACTCCAGGTTGTCGCATTTCTTCCAGCCGATAGAGGCAAGCGATGACACGTCCAGGGACGACAGAAATACTTTGTGGAACCACCGTCCATGGGTAGCTGCCTCGGCCTCACTAGCGAATACATCCGACCCGAAATTGTGGAATGGGCAAGTTTGCACCTTGCAGTTCTTGGCATTCAAGTTGGAGGGATCAATGTCTGCAACGGATGTCGGTTGGCGGGGCAGGGCTGTTACCTGCTCTGGGTTGCTGGCGACAGCGTTCTTTAAAAGATGACCCCCGAGCAGACGACCAATTTCGGCTGATTCAAAGGTGACGCAAATTGCTTTCACCGCAGGGCTCCGCAATATAGCATTGCTATAGAAGCGAGAGGACTCAGGTAGCGCGCTCCCTTCCTTCACTAGCATCTCCTTGACGCCATCCATGATTTCAATCTCCTGGTCTTCGACGGGGACTTCGAATTGGAGAATGAATGCCGGCAGAAGGGGCGCGGGGGGTTGTGCTACCACAACCGAGGCACCAGAACGCATGCGCTTTGCATTTGGGGACGAGGCTCCACCCGAGATGGAGATGATGCCGGTGTGGACGGATAGGATGCTCATGGTATCATCATCCTGTCGGCCGGTAATGTTGGTACCCACGGCGTCAGTATTTACGCCGCGCTGCTGTTGCGGGGGGAGAGGAATGTCACCAGGGAAGAAGTGATATGATTGAGTAGGGCACGCGCCGGTGGCTGCCATTCGGGTGGATGCCGCTGTGCGGGAGATGAGCTCTTCGTTGCTGAGGTCAGTGTTGACGGGGGAGCTAATCTTACCCAATGCCAATAGACGACGGGGGGCGGCCATGCCCAATTCCACGCGTAGGGTGTGACTGGGGTTGTTGAGGTTATCTGCCTCCATGGGGCAGTTCTCGTTCATCACCTTGATATCCTCCAACGTCCGAATATGTCTGTGGTAGTAGGTGAAGTACGCCAAAGCGTCCTCCAACGTGTCAAAGCCCTTGAACCAGGAGTATTTGACATCCTTAGTTAACGCCCGTCCACCGTCACGATCAAAGTGACCGAAGAATATCGTTGCCCTGCTGATGCCCCCTCTACCATTCACGATTGCGTGCCATTTCTCCCCCGTTTGTTTGTGAGAGGCGGCATAGGATGCAGACGTCTTGGTGAGGCCGCTCGATCCCCCCGTCCTGCCCGCGCGTTTCTTCTTCCCCGAGGAAACAATATTGGCATTTCGGTCTGCATTGGCTCGACCCTGTCCACCGCGTATATAATTGGAGGGGCCGGGGCTGTTCCTATTGTTAGCCGGTGTGCTGGGGGGCAGTGGGAGTGGTTTGATGTTGTCCATCTCTTTGTTCTCCTCGACGATGATGTTGGTGATGTCCTCCTCACTAAAGTGATAATCTTCATTAGTGTTGATTGCTTCTCGAATTCTCGGATAGTTGGGAGGTTGTGGTAGTGTTCCTGCCTGGAGACTAATTTCACCAAGGTGTTCTCCAAGATGGTCATCTCATTCCCCCAAACCTTTGAGCTGGTGTTGCCCTGTGTGGAGCGAGGCGAGAAGCCGAGGAAGCCCATGAAGCAAGAGCCTTCTGTGGTATCCTTCATCCCCTGTAGCTCAAAGTGCTCCACTCGATCCACTGGAAAGGCGAAATTACCCGCGCGGATCAAATCATCCATCACACTCTCCTGCTTCTCTGGGGTCATGATAGCCGACCCCTGCCTGAACAGTACCTTGTATTTGACCACCACTGTGGCCCGGTCCGGCTCCTTCCGCATTTCCGCGACGCGGCGAGACTGACGTGCGAAATCCTCTGCATTCTCAATTTTGCTTTGCGCAAGCCCTGAGAATAGCGTCCTGCTCGCCATGCTGGCACCAGCTAGCCTGCGGGCACCGAGATCAGGTGCTTGGATGATGCCGTCATCATCCTCAACGTTAGGGTGGAAGCCCTCGGCATGCACTTTGCCAATGGATGCAATCGAATCCTCTGCATCACTATCTAATGCATCATATTGGTTGGTAGATTGTGCTGCAAAAGAATTGTTTGCTGCTGCTGTAGTGGCTGCGTATGATTTTCCGTTCTGCGAGGCTGGGACCACTGTCGGTTGCGCGGGGGCGACGAGGGAAGTGAAGTTGGCACTCAATGCAAGGACATATGCTTTGAGGCGGTTGGGGGTGAGGTTATTCAATTCCTCTGGGCTTTTGACCTGGGCTGCAGTGAAGGTTGTGCTGGGTGAGGTGGTGGTGAAGTTGTCTACTGTTGCTGGCGCTGGGGCGACAGGCAATACGGGGGACTGGATAGTGGGTGGGGGCCGCAAGTCGACGCCGTCGTCGGGGTTGGTAGAGGACATTGTAGGAAGGGGGGGGGTATGATTCGATGTGGTGGGATGGCGATGCAATTCACGATGAAAGCTATGTCGTTGTTTTGTGCAAGCTGCTGACCAAGCGTGGGTAGGTAGATGTTGTTGCGGTGGAGGGGGCCACGAGGCGCAGATTAGGGTAGGTGGGTAGGTTTGTGGTGGATATCTGTGCCTACCCCCCCAAGAAGGGACGAAGTAGTTAGGTAGGTGCATAGACAGAGGATACTTTGGGGGGGAAGGCCCCCCACATGCAAATTGAGAGGATAGGTACATAGGCTGAGAAGAATTAGTACTGAAAATAGCGATATGATGAGTTGTCGCTAATTGGACAGAAATGATACGATCATTTTTGTCAGTGATTGAACAGTCCGTGATTGAACCGACCAGCGAGGTTTGGCGGGAGCTGTTATGAGCAGCCGCTACATCGCCATGGCAATGGCCACTGAATTTGTGGGGTAGGTAGGTAGGGGGAGGGGGCCGTAGGCCTAGGTAGGAATTGGTACCCGTGCTCTGGGGGAGCGTGGGGGGCTTTGTTCCGCGTGCAGTGTTATCGTCTTTGTTTGCATTAATGCGGTGGAAGGGCCGGTTGGGGAGACGAATAAAATTGCGGGATGGAAGGGGAACGGAAGGGGTGGTGTGTGTGGTCCAATTTTGGACGCAATCGGTGCGTTGTGACGCGAGGGAGGGTGAAACGAGATAAATAATGGTGGCAATTACGATGGCTGTCCACCGAAATTGAGGTTGGTGTCGCGAATGCATCATACATGGCGAAGGGCGCGGGGTGGGGGGCGACAACCAGATCAAAATGATCGGTATTGCCCATGGAGGCGGCTCCTTCGGTATGGGGGGTTGCATCCAAGCGGCGGCGACGTTCTATCTAATAAACTATTTCAGGCTAGGTACGACCACAGGAAATAATTTGCAAGATCTCATGGGTAGTTATCTGTAGTTATCAGTTATGTAGTGGGGTGGGGGTTGGGGGTTGGGGAGGACCCTGGTTCGTTGCTCTATATGATTTATTAGTATTAGTATTAGCGCGCTGCGCCCAAAGACAAAGATGACTGCGTTGGCACAGCAAGAGAACAATGTTGATAACAATAACTACAACGATGATGAAGAAGAAAAAGGAATAATATCACTCTCCATCTCACCAGGCCGATTAGGTTTGACGGTTCACTTCACAGAAGGAGGAGCAATAATAACTGCAGTTGATCCAGCATGTACCTTCAAAAATGTCCTCGTAGTCGGGGATAGAATAGTATCGATTGATGGAAAATATATAAAGAAGGAAGAGGATTTGATTGCGTCGCCACCGATGGGTGCTGGTGCTCTTAGGGCAAGAATCTTTCGAATTTCCAAGAAGAAAAAGGAAAAGAAGGGGGCATACCTTTCCGCGTGGCTTCTATGCTCGGAACCATTTCAATTGCGATCAGGGGAACCGACTGCTCATGGGGCACCAGAAAAGTCGGCTGTAGAAAATGTCAGCAAAGCATCGTCTGAGGGGAACAACAAGGAAATGTCAGAAATAAAGGAATATGTCCCCATAATTGATGTCGAAAAACGACGTGCCATTGCTACAGCTGAATATAATCTTGCTCCAAAAAATGGAAGCAATAGTGCAACAAAAACCGCTGCAAAGAAGAGAAAGACGGAGACACGAAAGTCAAATAGCACTTTTTCTGGTTGTTTTTTGAATGCTTTTGTTAGTGATCCAGATTATGAAGGGGAGGGTAATGTAAACAAAAGCAATGAAGGTGCAGCATCTCTGACATCCAAGCAGGGAGAAGCATCAAGTACAACAATCCCTAAACGAAAAAAGATTATATGGCAATGTGACGTTTGCAAGGCAGCAGTGTTTGACACCTACGATGAGTGCGTTGCTCACGAGAGGGATTGCAGTGTTGCTGCTGCTGCTGCTGCTGCAGATACATCACAACAATTAAACAAAACAAAGCAAGATAATGCGCATCAACAGCAACAACAACAGTTGCAGCAACCATTAATAAGCACGGGTCCTTCATCATCCAACTCGCCATTGAATAGTGGTGTTAGCGGTGGTGTTTGGACGAAAGAAGATTCATCATGGCAGACAGCAACAACAACATCATTAGCCAAGAAGAGAACAAGAGAAACGGTATGACAATGCGATGTTTGTAAAGAAGCGGCATTTGACGAATATTATGACTGTGTTGCTCATGAGATGAAATGTACAAAGAAGAAAGAGACGACGAGTGTTCGTCCACATCAGCAAAACGTGATAGTAGTGGCGACACAACACCGAGAGCAAAAGCTTACCAATTCGTTTGCACCAGACAAGATTACTCACAACAATCCCTTCCTGGGACAATATTATCGTCCGTGGTATGGTTATGATGCTTCAGAAAATAAGGGGCCTACCAATACCAAGGAGCAGGGTGTCATTCACAACAATCCCTTCTTGGGATATCATTACCATCCGCGGTATAGTAATATAATACCGAGAGCAGCAGCAGAGGCGAAGCCAGAGGTGAAGGCGAAAAGAAAACGTTCGTTCGCAATTTGTGATTATCGAGGATGCATAAACAAAGCTACGAAAGAAGGCATGTGCATTAGGCATGACAATCTCATTAAGGAGTCGCCTAGGTTGACGGATTTGAGAACTGGGAAGGTACCTCAAAAGCAAAGCACTGACGATGGAACGAAGATGCATCATGAAAGAGCATCCAAAATTGACTCTTCTCTCGATAGTCTTCTCGGCACGCCGCCTAGCCCATCTGCCGCTGACAATATTGCAGCACCAGCAGCCACGGCCACAGTCACACATAATGATAAGCAGCAGATTGATGGGCGCTTTTCAAGTGGGCCTCCGAGGTGGACTGATAGTGAGGCGAAGGCAAAGAAGAAACGTAAAGGAGCGGCATTTGACCGATACGGTGATTGCGTTGCTCGTGAGAAGAAATGTACAAAGAAGAAAGAGACAACGCGTGTTCTTCCGCAGCAGCAAAAGATGGTGCCAACCAATTCTGATACATCCGAAATTAAGAGGCCTATCAATGTCAAGGAGCAGGGTATTAGTCTCAATAATCCCTTCCTGGGATATCATTACAATCCGTGGAATGGTCATCTTCCGTACAATGCTGCTGCGGGTTATTTTGGAATATCGTCCGCCAACAACTTCTTGGCCCGTGCATCAAAGATCTTATTGGCTCATTATGAGAACAAAGCAGCTTTGAAGAAAACTACAGACAACGTGCACCAGCAACAACAGCCGGACCGAGTGAGAAACTCGAATGTGACATGTTCCTTTCCGTGTTGCAAAAATGATGCAAATTATGTGAATGTTCAGGGGAGGCAACTAGTCTGTGTGGTGCATATCAACTCGTCGATAGGGCTAGTCAATAATGACGGAACAGGCGATAAACAACCAACGATTATACCTCCACGACGACGGGGAGCATTGGAAAGAGAAAAGAAAGATGTTACGACTGCATACAATGGTGGACCTTCCAAAGTCATAGCTAAACATCATCCTCCAGATCCTCACTATTTTCATACTCATCCATTGTACGTCCAAGGTAGAGTTGGTGTGATGCCAACGTCATTTTCTTATCCTCAGACGCATGGTGTCATGGTGGGAAGGCAAGCTTTGCCACTGACGGCGCCGGCGCCAGAGTCAATAATTTTACCCAAACCAAAATTAGCGTCTGAATGGAACAACAAAGATGGAACAGCTGAAACAAAGGAATATGTTCCCATCATTGATGTCGAAAAACGCCGTGCCATCGCGGCAGCTGAATATAAACTTGCTGCAAATAATATGCAGTCCGATTCAGAGGAGAAGGTAGTGGAATCTTGTGATCAAAGCGAAACAGTTTCCAAAATCGACGCCTTTCTCAGAAGTCACATCAGCGGGCGGCCTCGTCCATCTACCATGGACAATATTGCAGCAGTTCTCCTCTTGGCAGGAGCACCCGCGGCCAAAGTTGCATGCAAGGATGAGCAACAGCGTGATGGGCATAACAATACAGAAGCGAGACCAGCAGCAGAAGCTAAGTCGATGAAACCTGCGTGTAAAGTTTGCAGATATAGAGGATGCATAAAAAATGCTAGGAAAGAAGGTAGCGAGTCCACAACTGGGTGACTCATTCTTTAGACGCCCTCTACCTCCCTCTACGTTGCTGCTGATAAAGATAGCATCATTGTTCGCGCAGCATTTTGGTTTGGAGAAGGAAATAAGACGATCAAGGCTAGATCAGAATATTTGCTACTGGCAAGTCTGTGCTGAGAGTGAATGATATGGACCGTAAGCCTTTCACCATTATTTATGAGCGCCTCAACTCTTTGACAAGGGAACATGTAGATACATCAAGGAGAAGGAATGCAATTAAGAGTCCTCAAAAGCTATGTGGTTGCCATGGGCTCACAATGAGGCAGCACTGTACGCGATACAATGTGAATACGAGATACACATCAATTTTATGATTGGCATTCTATTATTTTCTTTTAGGTGTGAAATTCAGATATGATTGACTATCTTCTGTCTCTAGATGACAGCATCATACAGGCATCATACCAGAGGAGACTTGCTGGCACGAACCTAAAAAATAGGATCTGATGATAATAATATCTTAAACCATAATATTTAT
The DNA here is from genome assembly GCA_036939495.1 of Thalassiosira hispida. Taxonomy (NCBI): domain Eukaryota; phylum Bacillariophyta; class Thalassiosirophyceae; order Thalassiosirales; family Thalassiosiraceae; genus Thalassiosira; species Thalassiosira hispida. The sequence goes on along the minus strand of JALLAU010000506.1, from coordinate 9,244 downwards.
ATCTAACTCTACTGAAGTGGAAAGGAGTTAAAATAGGTACTGCTCTTCTATCTAATATGCTAGTGTGCGGAAAGAATGCTGCCATAATAATGAACACGTTTAGAGTGAGATAGTCTAGTTTCAACATCGGGATCATTATATTTCTTAAAAGGATAAGATGTTCCCTGTTCTATTCAAGGTCTTGCACACGATGGCCTCTCCATTGCCACCAGCATAGCCTTCTGGTCTGTACATCGATCCCTATACTTCAAAAACTCCACCCGTTGACCGCATGTCATATGATCATCCCATTTGCACTCCTTGCAAAATTGTTTCTTGGCACAAGACAACGGCCTCTCCATAATTGCCATTAGCGTAGCCGTGCGTTCTGTATATTGATTCCTATTTCAAATGCACAACGCGCTGGCCGCATGTCATATTTTCATCCCATTTGCAATCCTTGCAAAATCTTTCCATTTTTTCAATCTCTTCTTCGTAAAATAGATTCCTACACGTTTGTGATTCAGCCATCAACATGGCCATGGCCCTATCAATGGACTTTCCAGTGTTCCTCTTGGCCAAATAGTCCGCCTGCTCGGAACAGGACACATCCTGACTCCATTTCCCATCGGGATAAAACTGATTCTCAAAGTTGTCCCAATCTTTCAACATGAAATTCACCTTGTACAGCATTACTTCCACTTTCCTTTCCTCTTTAGTGTTCATCTTTGTTGCGGTGGGTTTTTGTTTACATGCCTCATTCTGCATTGCCGACATCATGGCTTGATATTTGGTAACTCCTTGATGCTGCGTCTGCAACCATTCCACACGTCCGGCACATGTCATTTTACCGCCCCACATACATGATTCACCAATATCACAGAACTTGTCCAATCCCAAGGACGACATCATCCTTGGGGTTTCCGCCTTGACAACCTCAAATTCCTCCTTTATACCCACCAAATCTCCTGATCGCGACTTCAAAATGCCTGCTGCCAACTTGGTCTTATTCTCCGCCTTGGAAATCTCTAGTAACATACCCTCATAATCGTTCCTATCCACAAACTTGAATCCTGAATTCTCCTCAAAATTTCGTAACGTCTCCCTGTCGTTCATCACGGCAAACGTGGCCTTGCGAAAGTTGCTTGCCGTGGGCAAATTCAAGAGGAAGCGATGATCGATAAAAAGGATGAATGATACCAGTAGGAAGGCGATTATAATTCCTACCATGGCCTCTTTCAGGAGGGTGATAATGACCAAGATGGTTTCAGTGTCTTCTCGTTGGAGAGTTTCGTCATCCAAGTCGGCGAGTAGGACGGCTGCAATCTTGCGCAGTAGGACGCTGCAGATGTTTGAGGAGGTGGCAGATCTTCTTGTTCTTCTGGTCTTCACTCTTCTTCTGCCGGGAGGCATGGGCTCAGACCGAGAAAGGGATTTATTGCTTGCTTGTTGGCTTTCGACATCGACGCTGCCGCCAGATGTTACAGTATCAAACTCAACAGTAGAATGGCCACTACTGCCGACGCTGCTGTTTTGGAGTGAAATTGTACGCAGCAGCTCATACTGTTTCGTTGTAAGTGCAGTAAAGTTGGAATAGCTGCCACTACCGCTGCTTCTTTTGGAAATAACACGACGCTGCTTTGTCATTGTTTTGGAACTTGTTCTCTTCATGGTTAACTGTTGCAAATATGTAGCTTGGAATAGCCCCACTTTTTTTGTGTCCCTCTCGAAGAACCTTTGTTCTCTCGCTGTAATACCTCTCTAGAGAGTGCGATGTGAAGATGAGTGAGATTGATAAAAAATAATAATGAAATTGACGAGAATAACAACAACTGTTCATCAAGCCTTTGCCTAAAAACAGAGCACAAAGCTTGATCTCGCTGTTTCGCCCAAATCAAACATTCTCAGCACTCCAGTTATGAGAGAGATTGCGGGTCAGGGCAATTGATCAGTACCAATGGTGATACACATGATTTCATCCAAGGGAATATGCTTATGCGAGTATCGTATCTATCGTATGATATCTGAACCCTTTGGTGTGCGTCGCATTCGGGCGACAAGTGTAAAGTCTTTGAATATGATCAAAGTAATCTTGTAGTTATGCTTAAGCAAAAGCTTCACCACAAAAGATCCATTGACTAAAACTAACTGTGAAATGACTTCTCAAATATCCATACTCTTGAGAAATCAGTACCAACCAAATATCCTACTTGGGGGGGATCTACCAGACCCAACTCCTAAACACGGTTCATGTGAAGCGTGTGAGGCTCTTGACACTTATTCTTGTGAGAGAACATGAAAAACAAACAACGATACTGTCCAATCCAAAGATGCATTCTAAAGTAGCTAACTTGCCGAGGTCTCAGCCATGCCGGTCAAGCTGCTACCCAGTTTACCGTGCATCCCAAATCTTATAATATCCTGCCCCTTCTTCATTTCAGTGCCCCTAGCTATTCAGAGCAAAATCCAAAAGTAAACCCCCATCCTAAGTCCTTGATGCCCAACCTGGCCATTGCGTAGTCGTACTGGTACTATGCCCTCCTATCCCCGGTGAGTCTTTGACTAATATCACCTTCCAACACTTATAGGGCATACGACACGCGCCAAGTCACCGGCATCAGGAGAACCGCTTCAGAATATAAGGCGCTCATCATCTGACGCACCCTCCTATTCGCGGCGATCTCCACCTTACGCCATCTATTCATCTCCTCCAGCTTATCAGCATATCCCGCTCGCTTTGCTCTTGATGCAGCAGTCTTTCGTGGTGTTCTGCTTATCCCGAACATTGCATCAACATCCATCTCAAAAGGAATGTGATTCGTCTCCGCCTTCACCTTGTGCAAGTAGGTACGGAAAGTGGCATCATAATCAGCCGATACCGCTAGTTTGCCTCCTGGTGTAGCAAACACTGGTCCAGCGATTCTTCCCTCCATATCTGCAACTTCCACCAACTTATCTACCCACCACCTAGGTTGTAGACCCGACATCGTTTCACTTGCCACATTGATGATATGATGATCAATACCAATCTCCCCCTTGAATTTTCCGAGCAAGGGAATGACAACATGTGGGAGTGCCATGCATTGTTCCTCTGATAAAATCGTGGACTTTGTCATTCTTGTTGGAACAGATCCGCCCTGGCCAACGTGTTGATACTTTCGCAATGCGGCTAACTCAGTGTAAAATCCTTCATATCCGCGCAATGAAGCAACTGTACAAATCGTGAGAAACGCTCCAACCTTCCACAAATAATTTGCCTCCTCCTGTGATTCTGCATGCCGAGCATCCTCCTTAATGAATGTAATGGTTTGGACCATGGCACCCATAGATAAGGCGTGGTTCGCCTTTGACTTGTGCCCCATTCTGGATTCGAGACCTCGCCAAGAATCATAGTTCCATTCGGACTGCGTGGGGCACGCGGTTGGTCGTACTCGCCCTGTACCCCTAGCAAATGCTGCACCTTCAGACACTCCTCTCGGGGAAGAATCCCAGTTCTTTGTGTAAGTACTCTTGAGCTGCCTAAGGGTCTCTGCCTGGACAAACTTCTCGATCCTGCCGTTCGCAACCAATGACTTCTGAAGCATATCCACCTGCAAACCCATGCCTACTTGATCCTCCATCAAAAAGGGGCCCCGTGGTTGAATAGTCGGTGTCTTGTTTATGCGGATAGCATTGTTTACAATCTCCACTGACCTTGTTCGGTGCGAGGCAATTGTACGTCTCGATTTGCCATTCATGGCATCCAAATTGGCGCGACGCAAAGACATCACATAAGCGTCATCCATTGGGCCCGGGTCCCGTCCTTCCAAATTTCGCATCCAGCACACTTCACACTGAAACGGGAGGCAGCAGTGTGCACCATTCGCTCCTGAATTTATGTTCGCAATTCGGTCTTCATCCTTGTGCCATGGGTTTCCATCTTCGTCGACTACTCTTCTAACCGGAAAGATTCCTTCACCCAGGCATGTGTAACACGCCGCGTGCCACGCGTTCAGACAAGGTGGCCACGCGCCGCGGGAGTAGCAAAAGTTTCCGCAGAATATCCCCTGCATCGCTTTCACTGGTAGGGAGCACACTACGCAGCTGAATTCCCATGTCCACCAAGACGGGTGCTCGTTTGAAGCACCAGGGCCTGTGATGAGTGTAAGGAAGAAGAATGCCGATCCATAAAGGTTCAAACATAGAGTCAGGCCAAAAAGTTGCGCCAGGTGAGACTTCAAAAGTAAAATCACATGCTTTGTTGAACAAACGCCGCCACCGCGGTGTCATTAAGCGAGGAATTGCCACCACATGANACTTCAAAAGTAAAATCACATGCTTTGTTGAACAAACGCCGCCACCGCGGTGTCATTAAGCGAGGAATTGCCACCACATGAAACGTGTCGGTCCGTTTGTGCCGAGCTTTCAAAAGCTCCTCCAGCATTGCATCAGCCACAGCTGGTTGTGGGGACCACAAAAATGTTTTTCCTTTTGGGCCATGTGATGGTATCCACACTCCATTCTTATCAGTCTCTCCTCCTATGATGCCGTGTCCTTCCTCAAACCACCCCTCCGGTGTGAGAGGCTCTAGGTCATCAACCCCAGTCCATTCTTTAATCCAGTCCACTAGCGCGGGGCAACGCTCGTGGGCGGACCTCGCCAGGTCCACAAACGACAGCATGTCTTTGCCTGCCATGACTCCCTCCATGAGTGAGCCACGGGAACATCCGTCTGTGCCTTGTGCAATCATTCTCTTGCCTGACACGTGGATTACATGAAGTAGCACTCCATACCTCATCTCCAACACTCTCAATCTCAACACAAGCTCGTGCAACAGTTTAGACTTTGAACTGCCTCGGTAATAACAGCTCTCGGCCGTGGAGTTGTCAGTGAAGAGGAAGAATTCACAATTGCTAAGCCGGCCAGCTTGCGCTTCCACCTCAGTTGACTCAACCAAGTTTCTTAACTCCTTATAGTTTGAGCTCTCCTGCTGTTCTTCTGCTGTCCAAATACCCAGGCGGTAGCGGGGTCCGGACTCAGCGCCAATGTCCTCACTAAACTTTGCCCTGCAATTGTAGTTAGCTGACTTCGTTGATCCAAATTGTTTTCCTGATGCATCGCCAAAGCCATAAAATACCTGGACCACATGCTTGGGCCTAACCACCCGAAACGGGGGTAGATCAAAGTCAGAAAGCTTCAAGAGAGCCTTGATGTCGTCTTTCAGCCTTGGTGCCGCCGTGGTCAATCCATCCTTGGGGGCATACTGTAGGGGCTCTCCATTTGCCTTGGACATGTGATGGTCCAGCGCAGCCTCATCTTCACTGACAGCCACTCGTGGGACATATGATCTTGCCCCGATGGGTGTGGCTCCCTGGGCTGCTGCACGTGTAGCATCTAACAGAGATAGTGCCGACTGGCCGGACTGAACTGAGGCATCATCCTTTGGCTTGAGTTTGTAGCCCTCCCCATCACGACCTCCTCTCCAGGTCTCAATAGTGAGATGAAACCCCTTCAAGTAAGGGACCATTGCTGGGTAGGTACGAGTGACATACACCAAAAAGCCCCGATCAGACAATAGCTCCTTATGTGCCAGCTTCGCCTCGCCAGCTGACAGCAGATCCCACCACTTCTTTAATAGGGCCTTCAACTTTCCCCACTTTTCCTCCGAGGTCAATGTACACACCCCTAATCTTTGCATGATGTGCACAACTGCTCCTGCCCAAGCACCTGGCGTTTGGCTACACGGTCTTGCCTTACGCGCTGCGTCTTGTACTCCCAAGTAACTTTGAATCGCTGCTAATTTGTGACTGGCTTGCCACGCTAGCTCACGTGTTGCCCCAGTTACTCGCTCATCATCTACGAATGTAAACAGGTCACAGGCAATGAGGCCATCGGCTCGCAACTTACAGATCCAAGTCATGGTAGGATCATACTCGACAGTGCCTGGTAAGTTCAACCGTACACGCTTCCATTGAAATGGGTTTAGCTCTGTGCCATCCGCACCTGCTCTCTCTTCCAATCGGTTGCCGCGAACTACTTCCTCCACGATCATCGCCATTTTGATGGAGTTGTACGGTGAAGCGGCGAACCCCATTAAATTTCGATCCCAATACGCCCACCGAGGTTCAGCCTTCTCCCCCACTTCATACAATGGAGATAAATCAATCCCGGTAAATGGCACCACGGACTCGTGTAGTTGATAATTCAGAAACATATCCCCTACGTCCCGGTCTGTCATCCAAGAATTTTCATCCAATGCTCGTAGCAGGGAATCCAGAGTGGCCAACCAGAATGAAGGCACCCACACGCATGAATTAAGCATGTTGGCTGTGCCATCATACACTAGCCTAATGTCATCCTCCCCCTTGGGAACATCAAAGAACTTGATTAACGATTTGATGTTGAGCCCAGTGGTGAGCATATAGCGACGAGTAATAACCTTTTCAATCTTAGCCCTGACTTTTGCTCGCCTGTCAGGATCAGGAATCGCGGGTTGTGGATCCATGGTGGATGGACCTTCTGTCTCGAAGTAGACCGGAACTCCATCCCTTGCCAGCTTTTGATATCGGATGGGAAACCTAAAGTGAATTAATCGAGACCCACATTTGTATTCAAACCAGTTGGTATATGCTGCATGCCATAACGCGCTACAGACAGCCTGTTGATCCCGACCTAGCTCAGTAGGGTTTCCCTTGTCATCCTTCCTGGGTTTCTGCTGCCAATCAGCCCCATGCTTCTCGACCAAGAACTGATAGCAATCTCTTCTAAGAGCACGCAGAAACAAACGGTGCCCAATCTTGCGGAGTTTTTCTAGTACCTGGTCACGCTTTTCCTTCGTATACCCTGGTATGTTCACACGTTCGTTCCACAAATAAACAGGCACCTCAGCATCATCCGACTTCACTGCTTTGGCAAACTGCTTCTCTTCGCGTATCCTGCGTAGCGAGTGCAATTGGGAATCCATCTGAATGCCAAACGATCCCACCTTGGACTCAGCCTCCATGTCTTTGCGGAGTCGTTTGAACTCATCAATATCATCAAACGCCATGTCCTCCTCCAGGCCCTTATTTCTCTTGGGTGCCATGAAGTGGGTGTAAGCGTTAACTCTTACCAATTCTCCGCCCTTAAGATGCAGACAGTACCATGGGTGATTGGCTTCTACAACAAATGCCCTTTCAAGTGGACGATCAGGGCTAATATCAGCGACTATGATGGCTCCCGTGGCGAACGGAGGGCCACTTGCGTATGCCGGTGCAGGATCACTTGTCCTCAAACTCTGAGAGGCAGTAGCCAAGGTAACTTCAGACGCCAACGTCGATACCGATTCAACTAATTGTTCCATGCGTTCTGGAACATCTTGACATGGAGCTAAACCTTGTTCAAACTCAAAGCTCCACACTTCCGAGCGAGATGTCTCCACTATCTCATCCTTGGTTGATCCAAATGATTCAGTTTCCGACAACTCTTCCCAAGCCACTTCTTTCTCTCCTACACAAGCTGACTCTAGTGCCGTGAGTAGAGTGGAAGCGGCAAGTGTGCTTGCTTGGGATGCCTCTGATGTCCATCTGGCGCGATATGATTGCCATGACCCTGACGTCCATCTGTCCTGAGAAACTGGTGCAACCCCGCTGGCCTCCGAAGAGACAACCGATCTATCAGACTTGCTTGTGAGAGGGGCATCGATGCCGAGACTTGAGTCGGCTTCGTCTGTCACCCTCTGATCTTCTTTAAGAGTAGGCGTATTGTCGAGCGTTGTCGGTGCCGTCATCACTCGCCTGTTGCGTCGAACACGTCGGCGACTCTTGCTTGAAGCACAAGTAATGCTGGAAGACTCCACTGTCTCTTGAGACAGTGAAGACAGTTCAGAAGCTTGGGGATCCAATTTCTTTTCCTTTTGGATGGCTGTAACGTAAGAAGGCAAGGTGACAGAGGTTGATCCTACACGCGCCGGCATAGGGCTGTCCACCTCCAATGCTACACCATCATCACTACCACCAACACACTCCTCCCTACACGATGCCGACCTAGACCGTACTGCGTCCAGGCGCACGCTAATCCTTTCCATCGAATTACTATTATTCTTAATTTTCTCCAACGTGGGCTCTGCCTTAACCCCAACTATATCTTCCACCTCATCATTTATCTCCACACCCCCCCCATTAGTACTCCATAGTTGTCTAAAAATAGAAGCAAACATATCAGGGGGCGGAGCGCTCTCAAACGGCAGTGGCGTATCATCTACAACACAATGTTCGCTAATCGCTGCGTCCATCTCCAACGGAAGTTGGTGCAGCCGCAACAACTCCTCCATGCACAACCGCCGAACTACGTGACCACCGCCCTTNTGCGTCCATCTCCAACGGAAGTTGGTGCAGCCGCAACAACTCCTCCATGCACAACCGCCGAACTACGTGACCACCGCCCTTCACATACACCGTAGGGCAGACCACGAGAGCGCCCGCGTATTGACACGAATACAAACCTTGAGGGAGTAATGCACCCTCACACCACAAACCATGACGCTTGGGCTCCTGGCCAGTTACCGCGGCAGACTGCACCAGCGTGGCAGACTCATCGGTCCACCACCCAGCAGTAGGGCATAAGACATGCTCCAGTCGTCTCTCGAGAGATGGCACCACAGTTGGGACTTGTGATGTCCCTAAATCATCGCCGAAACCAAACACGAATGAGGCGTCAGTACTTCCACCCAAAAGTTCATCAGACCAAACAGACGAAGTCAGTCCCCTAGTAGACAGCCATTGTCGTGCCGCCCGCTGGGATTGACGGAGAGGCCGTGAGGATACATTCCGCATCGGAGTAATCACTTGAGCAATAACACTTTGTGTACCCCGCAACTTGGGCCAAAGATCATCCAAGAAATCTACTGAACCGGAAACTATGAATATGACGTCTCCATGACGAGACATGTTGAACGACGCTGTAGACTGCCATATAATATGCCGCGACTTAGTAGGTTTAAAAAACTTGTGCAAGTGATACGGGAAGTAAGCACCCTCCACGGGCACACCGAGAGATAATGCCGCAATGAGTGAGCTTGGCCAGCCCTGGGAAATAATCACGACGGGGCAAGAGAAGGCGAGTGAAGCAATTACAGAGGACACAACACGACTAGGCCGCGCTACCTCCGAAGTAACAACCAGCCGCGACCGCGGTGCCCGTGTCTTCACTTCCTCGACCTCTAACCATCAGCGCCTCTGCTGGAGCTTGGTGATGTCGCTGCGTACCTTGACCAACTCGGTATGAGCCTTGTCCGCCGAGGTCTGCG
>JALLAU010000505.1:0-14755 GCA_036939495.1 Thalassiosira hispida | reverse complement strand
TTCCAGATCTAGGCACTTATCGAGGACATGTCCTAGAACAAAAATACTAAAACTACTAACTAACTAACTAACTAACCTGCAGGAGATAAGAAATACGAAATTGTAACTTTAATAATTCCATTCCACATTCTTTGATGGCTAAGGTTAAGCCGACAACACACCAAACGGCCAGCAAGCCTCCATCGTGAACTTGAGTCGACAGAGAAGGTGGCCTCGAGATGTTCACCGGCTTCTCAGAAGAAGGCGTCAGCACCCCTGTATCATGCGCTTCGGACCCCTCTTGCCTGAGGCTAGCTCAAGAAAATCTGGCAATGCACAGATGAATTGATAGATGGAAGTTAGCTTTCGTTTGTTAACACTAATTGCTTTGCTGTAATCGACGCAAGCCCAAGCTCTATCGAACCAAACTGCAAGGTGAGGGAGAACCTTCAAATCCCATTCAAATAATGGTTCCAAATCAAAGTTGCGATGGTATTGCAGGATCTTTCTGATGGCAACCCTTCCCTTAACGTCACTGCTCTTATTCAAAACTAATGACTTGTGGAGCTGAAGGTGAAGGTTCGGCACCAAATGCTCTCCAAACTTTTCGAGTGTATGGTTGGATAGATGTGTCGCATTGATATTTGTCGTGTTGCACAGTGCACGGGCGAAGGATTTCCATCCAGTGTTTGTTATACTGTTGTTGTTGTTTAGATTGGGGTTGGGAAATACTGTTAATTCCTCTCCAGTTCCATCATTATCAAAGGAGAGTTCCCTCAGCTTTTGGTTTCTGGTCAATGCATGGGCAATACTTGCCGCACCTATATCGTCAACAAGGTTGCTTTTGAGAATGAGAATGCGCACGTTGCAGTTCGGATCTTGTAGCAGCGAGGAAAGTGCTTGACATCCAGCCGTTCCAATTCTGTTGTAACCCAGGTCAAGGGTAGAAACTCTGGGAAGCTCCATGACTGCAGACACAATTCCTGTGAGGAGCTCATCGTCAATTTGGCACCAATTAAGAGTGAGCTCTTGAAGATGTGTGAGTCTCCTCAGTGTAGAAGCAATGGCATCAACCCCTCCATTTCCTAGATAACAGTGCGTAAGAGAGATGCATCTAATGTTGGCATTATTTTCCTTGAACACATTCAACATTTCACGCCCTGCCCCTGTTGCCCGTCGGGAAAAGTCACAGCCTGCCCACTCGAGTCTGCGGATAGAGACATTATTCTTAAGCCCATCAAATAATGGTCTTGCAATATCATTTACTTCCAAATGGGCAAGACGACGAAATGAAATTGTAACAACGCGCGTATTATTCGCAATGCACCCTCCAAGTTCTCCCAATGCGGCGTCCATTAAAGTTGGAAAATAGATGATGAAGCCATTGCGACCATCGGGCTCGCCGATCTGCACACATTGCAGTGTAGGATCATTTTCTTTCAATCGACTCAAACTCTGCCGCACATTTTTTAGGAGCTTTTCTTGGCGGCGTTGTCCGTTATACTCCATGTTTCTGACCTTTACAAATTTGATTGTGCTGCTATCTCTATTACTCTATTCTTTTGGGTGATGATGATGATCTGATGATGATCTGATGACAACAGACAACACGCAACACGCAAAATCCTAGGTCATCAAAGATACTGATATTTTGGATTGAGAAAGCTCGAGCAATCACAAATAACTGTATTGGAACAATGTAGCGCTCTCTTATCTAATAAAAAAGTACTGCCAACAAAATCATCCGAATCCGAACACCGAACATCAACCTCCACTTCACCTTCACCCTCCCCCGCCTGCAACGGCTCCCACCATCACCATGACGACCCGCCCCTCCAGCCTCATCACCCTCGCAACATGCAACCTCAACCAATGGGCCCTAGACTTTGACGGCAACGTCCAACGCATCCAAGAAAGCTGCCGCCTGGCCAAAGAACAGGGCGCATCCTACCGTCTCGGCCCCGAACTAGAAATCTGCGGCTACGGCTGCGAGGACCACTTCCTCGAAAATGATACCTTCGATCACTGCTGGGAAAGCCTCGCGCAATTGCTCGAGGAGGGTGCCACCGATGGACTCATGTGCGACTTTGGTATGCCCGTCCTACACGCCGGCGTGCGGTACAACTGCCGGGTAATTTGCCATGATCGCAAGGTGCTGTTAATCCGGCCCAAAACGGCCATGGCCGATAATGGGAACTACCGCGAGGGCAGATACTTCACCGCCTATTCCACCCCGGCGAATAGTCCCGCGAATAATCCCGAAAAGCATTTGCTGCCCACGACGTTCTTTGCCCAGTTTGGTCAGCGTGATGTGCCATTTGGTTTGTACCATCTCCAGTGTGCGGATGGGACGACACTGGGATGTGAATCGTGCGAAGAGTTATGGACGCCCCAAGCGTCTCATATTGATTTGGCCTTGCGGGGAGTGGAGATTATTGGGAATGGCAGTGGATCTCATCATGAGCTGCGCAAGTTATCCACTCGTATGGAGCTGATGATATCCGCGACACGAAAGTGTGGGGGAGTGTACCTGTACTCCAACCAAAGGGGATGTGACGGAGGTAGGATGTACTATGATGGGTGTGCCATGATTGTGGTCAACGGCAGGATTGTTGCACAGGCTCCTCAATTTGATGTCCACGATGTCAACATTGTAACGGCCACAATTGATCTGGACGATGTTCGAAGTTACAGGGCAAGCCATCCAGCGTTCGGTATACAGGCGGCAAGAATGGCCACAGAAGAGGGTGGGGGAGGAAGCAATGGGCTCTTGTGTGATGATATACAGATGGTATTTGATCCTACCAATGCTGCCTCTTTGAATAAGAAGCGGCCCAAGATTTCTGATGAAGGTCTGGCATTGAAAATTTCTGCTCCCGAAGAAGAATGTTGTTTGGGCCCGGCATGTTGGATGTGGGATTTCTTGAGACGATCAGGCGCTGCTGGATTTTTCCTTCCATTGAGTGGTGAGTTCTTTGCTTTTCCTCTTTAGTATGTCCTGTGCTGTTGCAGTGACGAAACGAAAACAACAATCGTAGTAGATAGAGACATCCGATCAATACTGAGTGATACTATTCTTTCCTGAGCAACAATGAAGCCCTCGCTTTTATCAAAGATGTATGTGCCGCTTCAATGGAACTAACACTACCTTTTTTGTTCATTCTATGCAGGAGGAGCTGATTCTTCTTCTGTCGCTGCCATTGTTGCTGTAATGTGCATCCTGGTCACCAAAGCCGCACGCGAAGACCCAGAAGGAGACGTGGCAAAAGAGTGCCGTCGAGTGTTCCGCAAAGACGAAGGCAACTCTCTCTGGGTACCCTCCACGCCCCAAGAAATGGCCAGCTTTGTGCTTCATACGACCTTTATGGGGACTGAAAATTCATCAGACGTTACCAACTCTCGCAACCGTAACTGGAGTGCTGTCCAGACAAATGTTTTGATGAGATTTTCCAGGACAGAAAATGTACCATGAGGGTCAAATTATATCTGCGAGCATTGACAGTTTTCAGGAGCATCAACCTTCTTGTTCACGCACGGATGCCCCAGTCCAAAAGGAAATGCAAGGCAGGTTTGGCTAACTTGTTGCAGTTGGCGAATGATACGTTGATGATCGTGTAACAACTTCGACGCAATCTTCGCGGCAACTGAGCAACAAAGCCAACACGACTGGCAGTGGCGGTACAAAGCATCACGACTTGACCAAGAGCAATGGAAACGGCTCAAAGAGTCGAGGTCATGGACATGGCAATGAATTTGTGCGTGTGAATCAATAATATGCTACCATTGAAGAAATCATCCAACTGGTGTTTGAGCACAAGCACTTGTTACCTCGTGACATGTCGGCAGTTTGGTCTCGCATATCACGCATTCTCATCCCAGCTTCCAGCCATTCTCAGACTCGATATCGACAACATCCGCATGATCAGCTTGGCCGCAAAGTCGAGGCTCTAATCATCCGCACAATTGGTGGGTTGAAGGGCTATGATCCGACTCAGCTGTCACAAACTGCACTTGGAATGGCAAACATCATCACGGTTGTGCGTAACTATGGACACAGAGGACGCGAGATTCAATATCATCGGATGTTGGCACGAAAAAGAAAGAATACCAGTAATTGCATCTATTACATTGCCTCTTCTCCCGCAATTTGGCGAACAAGGATATTCAAACCTGTGTTATGCCTGTGCGATTGTTGAAGTCAATCCGATGATCGAAGGATGCAATTTGTTTGAACACATAGCAGGTGCCATCTCTGCGCTTGAAGATTTGAGGGTGTTCAATTCACAGGCTCTTTCCAGCATTGTTTGGGAATTTGCGGCAAAGATGTCTAATCCTCGCATGTTTGACAAAGTGGCAATAGAAGTTGCTCGGCGTGACTTGAGACCATTCACCTCTCAGGATCTCTCCAATATCATATGGGCATTTGCGATGGCAAAGGTAGCTCAACCTCGCCTGTTTGACAACGTGTCAGCAGAAGTTTCTCAGAGTGACTTGACATCCTTCAATCCTCGTAACCCTTCAAACATCGTTTGGGCATTTGCAAAGTCAAACGTAGACAGCCCAGCTCTTTTCGACAAAGTGGCAATGGAAGTTGCTCGCCGTGACCTGAGATCCTTTGTACCACAGCATCTGACCAACATTGTCTGAGCATATGCAATTTCTGGTCTTGCAGAAACTCATATATTCAACACAATGGAGCTTGTAGTTGCAGCTTTGCTCAAACAATGTTCCTCTGAACATCTGGCAAACATTGCTTGGTCGTATGCCGTGGCTGGTTGGATGCATAGGCTCTTCGGCAAATCTTTTATCGAGGCTTTACTTGAGAAAATGGACAGTTTTGGTATTGCAGGATTATCTCAGCTCTACCAATGGCACCTCTGTATAATAAAGAGAATCACAATGCAGGTTTACCACCCATTCTTGAGAGACGATCCTACAATGCATTCACCTCGACGAGGCCTACTATTTCGGCACTCCAAGAGGATGTCGTTTCTGTTCTATTTTCCATTTGCCTAGAACCAAAGGAAGAAGTGTTGATGCAAAGCGGTTACAGTTTGGATGCTCTTGTGGAATTGAATGGGAAGAAAGTTGCAATTGAGGTGGATGGGCCGTATCATTTCATTGGAGATTGCTAATGTGGAAGGGATTCCATTGGTGTCTGTCCCATACTGGGAGTGGGATGAACTAGGGCGGGATCATAACATGAAGCATACGTACCTTCGTTCTCTATTGGGAATTGGCGAGCCCAACGAAGTGTGGCAGTTGTCCGAAGGTACATAAAGGAATTGTATCTTCGTACCAAATAGACAACGCTTGAAATGGCCTTGATTGAGAGGTATTATCTAGCTCATCAATTCGCATAGCTTGCACTCGGGTTAGAAGTTTAGGGGATGTTATCCCGGGAAAGAGGTCTTTATCAGCTTTACCAAAAAGGGGCTATCGGCATCCCTCGCAAATGTATGGATGACCGAGTGTTGCTATAACTGGATCAGGCTGTTCCAAAATGTTAGTGAGGGGTGATCTATGTTGTTCATATCAATTAGATACTACCTGCCAGTTATCAGCATGGCCTTCAATTATGATATTGATCGAATTACCTCTGTTCTTTAGTGAGTTGCAAAACTTGTGTGTCTACTCGGTTAGGTGCCAGATAATTCCCCGTTTACCAATGCGCCAAATATTTCAGCCCAAAATAGAAAAGATATCCTCTGAAAGTTTTGGGGGTCATGACTCAAAGACAACTCCATTTCTCTTAAACAATGTCCGATAAATAGGCAATCCCTTCTTCAACACGCTCACCTCCCTTTCGGTAGGTATGCCCAATGGATTCTCAATTCCATATTCCTCCTCCTGTTGTTCCTCGCTCTCATCGTCACTATGTTTCGAATGAAACAATTGCTCATCAAAGTATAACATACCATCGCCACCATCTTCCACAAACTTTTCACGCATTGCCTCCAATGCATCCTTAATATCACTTTGTAAAAATACAACATCATCCTTTTTCATGAATTTGGCCAATGTCGTGACCAATTCGGACGTGACGACTCTGCGCTTCACATGGCCCTTTTTGAAGTGTGGATCTGGGAATTGAATGGACACGAATGCCAGACGATTATTACTCTCATCGTCATCCTTGCCATTATTTTCAGCCGATTCTTGATACAAAGTCAACAACCTATCCAAATCGACATTGGCATTGCATCCCACGAACGATAATTTTCCATCCAATCCACGTTTTGATACACGTGCTTGGGAATATTGACTCACGCCCGGTCTTATTTCCAATCCCAAGTAATTCATTTTGGGCGGTAACCAGGTGGATGTTGTATCTTCATATGTTTTTGTGGTATTCATGTAGCTGTCATCGCCAACATTGGCAATATATCCATGACGACGTCCAACTAGCTCCAAGAGGAATCCACCCTTGCCACACCCGATGTCCAAATATAATGGTAAATTAACATCATCGAAAGTTGAGCATGGCCATTCATTCGGAAGGTCGGCTTGCATTTGATACCTCCGTGCGAGAGGATTGACGTGTTGTCGAAATCGCGAGAAGGCTTTGGAAGATGGATTTTTTAGTTGAGGTTGGGACCATGGTGGGATGGATTTGTCATCCTCTTCTTCCTTATCCTTATTGTCTTCTTCTGTTGTTTCGGTTGACATGCTGTGATTTTTGGCGTCAGTGGCAGTGGTGGAACGCATTCTAGTGACGCATCTTGTGTGATGTGAACATAGTGATGGCGATGGCAATGCAAATGCAGGAGCTCTGACTCTGACCCGTGATATTGATATGATCTGTCGTGATGTGCCAGTCCTAATGCATAGGGCAAGCATTGGAAATTGGAACAATTAGTATTGAGCAACGCCTCCTCGTCATGCATGGCAACGGCAAGGCAGAGGCGATGGCGACAGCAGAAAATTTGTGACCATGGATGGCATGTTTTGCGCTGTTGAGTTGTTGTGAATTGTGAAGAGTCGGAGATGGAAGATGGATGGCTGTGACGGATTTAAAGGGTATGGTACCTATCTTATTCTACACAGGAATAGTAGCCGTTTGATGATAAAATTTGTCCAACTTGTTTGGAAAGGAAGAAACAATAAGATAATCCCAAATCTCAAATCTCGCATGGCGATTCGTTCATTGGGCAGTGGGAGAGAGTGGGAGGCAGTGGGCACTACAGCACGAAATGCAGAGTTGAGTTATGGGCACTTAAAAATTAGTGAATTCTAGTTCTAGGCCTCTCCTGAAACTTAATTTGATCTGGAGACTAATTGCGTGATGCAACACCTCATTCCCAAGTGATAGGCACCACCTCGACTGTTGACAAATCTGCCGGAAAAAGGGCAGAATCTTTGACACTCTTCTTCTCGCCAAATCCCAACACAATAGGGATGAATGACATGACCATCCCCATTGGCACAAAGCTATAGTTTGGTTCTGGAACCTTGGATGGATCAAATGCAAACCTGCACATGATATTGTTTACAGGCTCTGCACTTTTGTACGGTGACCCATCTCGATTGTATATGGCATTGCGGTTGAAAAACACATTGTTCGGACTGAATACACCTATCATGGTCCCGCATCTGGTACAGTACGATCGAGCCATTTTACCCCTCTCTCCAACCTTCACAAATCCAATGCTATCACGGGCCTCGTTGGTTGTCATGTCAGTGTCAGATGGTGTCACAAAGTTGATGTTACGCCAGCGAAAGTCAGCGTAGGCAACGCCACCCACATTTAATATTGAAATGCCATTGAAGTTTGGTTTGGATTGTATAGTTTTTGCAGAGGCAACACATGAACGACAGTGACAATTGGCATTCTGCACGGGGAGACCTTGGAGGGTAGCTTTAATATCACCGCATTTGCATCTGAAAATGAGCTCGCCATCTGCCGATATAGTTGAATGTTGTTGAGTAGAAATAGAACTTTCGTTCGATTGATTTTGAGCTGTTCTGAGATGGGGACCAGGGCTGGCGGATGAAAAAGTGTACTGCGCTGTTTTAGCCACAACGGCGGCAGCCAATGTCTTTGGAAAGAGGCGCATAATGGTCACAGACGGGCGCCGAGATCAAATTCGATTGGCACTGAAGCTAGATTTTCATTAAGAGAATGAAGAACCACCAGAGAGTCGATGGGGAATGAACTGAATGAGTAATGTAAAGAGGACCACAACCTACCACAACCCACAACATACGATATTATGGTACAGCACGGACTGATACAGCGAGACGAGAACAAAACTTTAGCTGGCTTTCTTTATGTCCGGATCTTGAAGCTCAATACGTAGGAATTAATACTAACTCGTTTGGCGCCTAGATAGAAGAAAGTAAAAGATCTTAGAACCTCATCATCATCTGTTGCTAATGCTGTTGACACTGTTGACCTGTTGATGTTGACATTAGATACAAACCATCTGTTGCTGTTGATCTGTTGAATGTTGACATTGACACCCTCGCACTGAGCTTGAGCTTGCATAGCGTATTCACGAAACAAAACTCTTACAGGCATAGGCAGACGCAGCGTCGGCGTACAGCAAATAGTATTAAGATGGTTGGCTTTCTGAGATTGACGCTCGTCCTCAGCTTGCTGACTCTCAGCCATAATGTCAATGGCTTCTCGACCAGATCAATGCTCATCAACAAACGCAATATTAATGCAAACAAGCGTACTGCCGTAACATCACGACACGCCACCAATCCATCTCACGAAGGGGGATCCCTCCCCTCCCTACCCAACATTCGTGCAGCCGTGATAGTTCCCGGATTTCTCACCGGCAAGGATGAATTCCTCTCCCTGGCCCAATCACTGAATAATATTGGCATCCCGTCTGTGATAGTGCCCATGCCAAATTGGCACTGGCTTCCGTGTCTGGGAGGGAGGAGCATGAGACCAATGCTGGAGAGGATTGATTTCACAGTTCGGCATTTGGCGGGCGTTGCTGGAAATTTGGGTGACTTTGATAGGACTACCGCCGAGGGAATGGAAAAGTCTGTGGAGGATGCATTATTATTGCAAAAATCTGATGCCGCAACAAAGCAAACAGCTGATCCACAACTTCTCATACCCAAATTTTCCTACAATGTCATCGATTGCTATCAAGATTTTCGCAATAATCCAGGAGGAGTATTACAAGTCGGGGGCAGTGCTGAAGTAGATAAATATCCCTTATGGGATCCCAAGGGATCTTTTCCTACAGCTCCCGAACCAATGGGAAAAGTGGCACTGATTGGCCACAGCGCCGGGGGATGGATATGTCGTGCCTACCTGAGCGATCGAAACTATGGTGGCAAGGTCTACGGAGGGAAACAATTCATTCACTCACTAATCACGCTTGGATCTCCACATGGCAATGCTCCTGGACCTGCATTCAAGGGAGTGGAATGGGTGAATAGCGAGATTATGGATGCAAGCAGTGGGGTGAGAGCTCTGGCTGTAGCCGGGAAGGGCTACAAGGGCGATTCTAGTGGAGATTTGACGAAAGGCGCATATTCCTTCTGCTGTCCTAACGGATCGGACGGGACGCAATATGATGGAGATGGTGTGACACCTATCGAGAGTGCATTGGCTATGAAAGAGTATGTGCCTCATGCCGATACCTTGGTATTGGATGATGTGGGACATTTCTGTTGGAGTGATGTGTTTGGTGGCGAAACTGTTGCACCAGGTGAGTGATATGTTGATGATAAATATTGTCCAATTGTTATCATTCCAACAATGTCTTTGCGCTTGTTTTCTGCAGATCTGACAAAATATCATCGAGAAGGAAGGCCGTGGTATGGCGACGAAGCTGTCATTGAGAAATGGGCAGGCTGGCTGTGATATGCATTGGTTTGATAGGGCACACAAAGAACATGACAAGAGCATATGACAGACAAGAGGCAAGGCCATAATGAATTGAAATATTTTCTAGTTGATAAGGCTATGTGAATTTCGGATTGGTCCATTGCCGAGTGATGCTCGTGTACAGATATACTTGGGTTGTGGAACTGGAAACCTTTAGGAAATACTTTGAGAGGGGAAATGGTTCTTCTGCTCGTCCCTGCCGCCACAAATATCGCAACACATGTGCTTTGCCATGGAGGTTGTGACTTTTCTCGCATTTTCATTTCATTGTGGTGGATGCTGGTCTCTCCCATTGTTTTTTTACTCGGGCATATCAGTTGACTGAATCGTGTTCATATATCATAGTAATTGGAGATATCGCTTCAACCTTGGCTATTGCTACCTTTCTTCATGTAGCAGCTAAACTTTTCACAATGTTCTTGGTGGCTCGGCCAATCGGCTCGTTGACAAGCTTCGCCGCAATACTGGACAACTTTACAGGCGCCACACCTCCTCAAAGTCTTCACCTCCCTAACTTCGTTGCAGACACAACATACACTTGTCTTGGGATTGCTTTTCGTGTGTCTTTTTTTCTCGTCTAAGCAAGTACAAGGGATTCGTTTAGCAAAAAATGAAGTTGCTGCACGCTCACCTCCGCCGATTACATCGTCCAACTTCATCTTTAACTTGATACATCGTGCCTTGAAATCATGCTCTTCATAACTTTCGAGAAAGAGAATCGCACCGGCAACGGAACCAATGTATATCTCTTCCTTATAGCCAGCATCAAATGATAAACAAGAATTTGCGCCTATGGATAAATATACCGCCATCACCGATTCGCGGAAGTCGCGATCATCAAGGTTTCCTGTACAGCTTGAAACTGCGATCGGGAATGACTCGATTAATGCTTCGATAAGAGTCTTGGTCTTTCCAAGCTTTTGGCTAATTATCAAATCTAGCGTGCTCCTAAAGAAGTATGACTCCATGGAGAAGGGACCAACATCCCCATGGCCGCATGTAATTTTTAGATGAGCGAGTCTTTGGGCTCTCTCATGCAGCCAAGATTCAGACCAAAAGAACTTCGGCCGTGGTGGCGGTGCTGACGGATTAGATTGCGGAAATGACTGCCGATTACCTCCCCTCGTTGCCTTTCTCGCCTTGCCTTGGTTTCGTTTTCTCGATGGCATTTTCTCTCTATAACCACCTCTGTTAGGTTGTCTTTGATTCTCTTGATTTGAGCATTTCTCAGATTGGAGGATTTGGTTTGAGTTACTCATTGAGATTGATGTTTTCAGTCTTACGAGTAAATCTTGGAAACGTGACTGCAAGTTTTTTTAGAGATCGCGGCACTCTAATAAGTTGTTCTTCTGTCGAAGATTGAGTAATAATTGAGTACCAATGGTTCTAAGTCAAGAAGATATCGATGGATGCCGTCAGGCCTTCCTGGCTTTTGACAAAGATCGAAGTGGAACGATCGATGTATGGGAACTGCGGCAAGTCTTGGAAGCCATGGGCCAAGCTCCCACCGAAGACGAACTGTTTCAAATGATTAGCGAAGTCGATGACAACATGAGTGGATCGATTGATTTCGGAGAGTTCCTCAAGGTCGTCGAAAGCCAGAAAAATCGCGCCGAGAATCTAGATGACGAAAATGATATGATCGACGCGTTCGTAGCTTGCGGTGGACAGCCAGACAAGGGCGGTCATGTGAAGAGAGAGACGATGATCAAAATCATCAAGCATGACTTTGGATTGACCATTGATATTGAAGAGTTGATTAATAAGATCGATACAGATGGCTCGGGAGAGATTGAGTTCGATGAATTTTCGCTAATGCTTGGAAAATAATACATCAATGGGAAAAAATAGTCCTAACAAAATTGATGATATCATCTACATTCTACTCAGGTCGTCCGCAGTTTCCACACAATGCCTAATTCTTCCAACTGTTCGATGCGTTCTCACTCAGTTTCTCGTTTCTGTATTGCGTACGTACTTATGTTGCTTGCCCACTTTCCAAGCTTCACATTGATCTAATTTCCCGTGATGGATAGCAATGGTGCAGAAAGCAGAGCCATTGGCTTCAACTTACGTCTTACTTGCAATGCATCATGAATTTTGGATCGTTTCCTCTGAATCAAGCCGCAGGTTGCATCATTCCAGATCGCGAAACAAAACAGGGCTCACCACACCCATAACTACTGGAACAAGCGGACTTCAACCATAGTCAACGTCGAGCCAAATCATAAGCCACAGGCCCAGCCCTTGGCTTCAACTTCCTATGATGCATTAACTTCATACTCATTCTGGATCACGAAACAAAATGACACGTACAGTCGTTCCATCCAACTTATTAGGCCCTTTATCACCCTCAAGAAGATCCAACATGCCACCCATACGAGATATCATTTCTCTCGCTATGGCTAATCCCAATCCACTCCCAGTGATATCGTCCTGTACCGCCTCACCACGATACCCACGTTCGAATATCTTGTCACGTTCCAACTTGGGTATTCCGGGACCATTATCTTCTATGTACAATGTTGCTCCCGGCGAGAGCGGGGGCTCGTTTGACACGAGAGTCACCTTGATTTGGGGTATCCGAGGTCGACCCTTCTTGCCTTTTACTCTAAATGTGACATATTTGATGGCGTTATCGAGCAAATTCGATACAGCCTCCTTCAAATGTTTTGGGCATACAGTGACACCAGGCAACTCCAAATTATCCGGCTCGAAACCCAAAGCATCGAAGTTTATACCATTTTCTCGTGATATAGCCTGAGATGCGTACACTATCGATCCAAGAATATCTTGTGGAAATGCCATTTCCAACTCAAACTCACCCAATATTGGCAGTGACGGTGGCAGTTGGAATTGCTGTGGAATCTCGGCACTAGTATCTGAGTTCGACGGTTGAAATACCAATGCACTCGAAGAAGTCTCCTTGGTATCTCCTCGCAACAGATACCTATTTTGAACCAACGCATCCATCGGCTCGATCAAACCAATAACGCGTTCACCCTGCGACATCATATCCTCTGCCAACTTCAACGCCTGCCTTTGTTTTCTCCTGGGTATACGTTCCATCGCCACCTTCTTCTGTTGTTCGTCCCTACTACCATAGGAATTGTTGTTCTCCTCAGCCAGTTGTCGTTGTAATAACTTGCCAAAGGTACGTAATGCCTGTAGCGGACTTTTGACTTGATGTAGTGAATCTGCCATGGCTACACGGAATTGCTCATTGGCCAATTGGGTCGATGCACGTTCATTGTCCATTGAGAGTGCAAGTGCAAGTGATTTAGCGGCCCGTGTTACCTGGAGCTTGTCGTCGGACGTCCACTTCCATTGATTTTGACTTTCGGCTTTGCCTTTGTAAGGCCAAATCATTAGGACTCCCAAGGTATCTAGCCCGCTGAACAGTGTCACCGACAAGGATGTCGGGCCGGATGATAGTAATGAATTGGGCATGGATGATATCTCCTCGACGACACTTACACTGATGGGACTATCGGGGGATGCCGTGCTGAACATTTCTTGCTCCTCCCCAGCTGAATTTCCTTCTGAGGATGAGCTGACAAATGGATCTATATTATTTGAGGATGATATATTGTTGAGTGATTGAATATCAGTATATCA
The DNA here is from genome assembly GCA_036939495.1 of Thalassiosira hispida. Lineage (NCBI taxonomy): Eukaryota > Bacillariophyta > Thalassiosirophyceae > Thalassiosirales > Thalassiosiraceae > Thalassiosira > Thalassiosira hispida. The sequence goes on along the minus strand of JALLAU010000505.1, from coordinate 1,302 downwards.
TGATGTGTTGAGAGTTGAGATATTGTACAGTTGAGAGAAAGTAAATCAATGATTACAACATCATCAGAACAGCAACAACTTACAAGTAGGTATCAAATCCCTAGCCTTGAAAAATCCCGGCAATCCCAACATACCCATACTAGGAGATGGTATCACGGGAGGCTGATGTATCCCACCAGTGAACGAAGAATCCCCGGAAGCAATAAAAACACGTTCCGAGGATGGATTTGGAAATGTCACGGCTGGTACAAATTCCAACTGGCCCGTGTTTTGATTTTCTTTTGGGAGGTAGAGTACCATGGAACTTATTTTGCGCGTGTTTGGTTTGATGTTGCTGCCATCATTGCTATTATTTGTTTGTCCTGCTGATGTTTCGTCATTATTTTTAGTTTGTGTAGTTGATGTTGTGTGTACCAGTGAATGGGATAGGAGCTCAAATTGTGATTGGGCAAGGTTGGTAAATAATGGAGAAGGCATGGTAGGGAAGGGACTTTGTCGTTCAAATGATGCCTCTCTGCTATTAGCATCATTATCATCGTCGTCATGGTTGTATTCACCAGTCGTGAACATATCACTTGGCCATGATGTGGCATTGTACGAATGAGTTGGTCCATGAGCACGAGAATGAGTTGCTCGTTTTGGCTTGTTGGCATTAGTAGCGGCTGGAAACGGAGTTGATGACAGTGACGATAACTTTTTGAAGCTAGAAGATGATCGTTTGCTTCCTTGGCGTAGAGACGACATCATTTGTAATGATACGAATGCATAGCGTGGTCTAGCATCCATGATGAGAATTGCTCGATCGGCTAGACACCAAGATGAAGTTGACAATATTATGATTGCCTGCCAAAAACATGCCATGATGGCATAGACCCACATCCTCTGACTCCTACGCGACGTTGACCAAGAAGTATCCATGATCTATTTCTATCCACTGTTTTGATGCTCGCTATGGTATTCTTATGCCGCCCACTCACTCTTGTTGTGGGGGTTAGTCTGGGTTAGTGCAGTAAATGATTTATGAGAACAATGAGAATGAGAAGGACGGCCAAGTCGCCGAGGTGGCAGGTCTAAGAGGTTGTACATACGTACGTATGTACCTATGGTACAATATCAGTAGTAGCTATCTAGTCAGATAATGGGTTTACCCTTATCTATAGATCACTAATAAACCTGTCTGGCTGCTATCTGGCTGCTGGCTGCTGCTATCTGGACACTTTTTGCCCTTCTCTACGCGATTTTATATTTATTCCTATGTACAGATCTGCTTGGAATTCATTTATTTCTAGGGCCAGATTTGAG
>JALLAU010000504.1:0-14763 GCA_036939495.1 Thalassiosira hispida | reverse complement strand
TTTGATGAGATCTTTTGCTACAGACGGTTCAGGCTGGATACCTCCCAAAGGTCGGCGCTACCTTGGAAGAGCCACATTCGATGCATTGGTGGATCCAGGTCTTCCAATATATGAAGAGGACTGGTATGATCAGTTGGTCACATACAAGCAGAATTTACCACAAATTGTCAAAGTTCTGAAGAGTCATCATATGGATCATGATGCCACTCAAATTCAGTTTGATTGTTTGTTTTTGCTCCATGGACTCATTGAGATTGACAAATCGCTTCTTCAACCTCTGATTAGCAATGAAGTGCTTCCAAGCTTGATGTCATTCATGTCAAGCCAAGAGTTGGGTATTCAATATTTCGCAAGTGATATCATTTACAACATTTCTGCTCTGGGCAGCACTACGCAGATTTGGGCTCTTGTTTCTCAAGGTGTTGTAAAGTACTTGTGTGGCTTGTTCATGTCAAGTGATGATGACACTGTCGAGCTTGGACTTCGAGGATTATTGAAAGTGAGTGGGCCGTAAAACAGTTTTGGAGCTCAAATGCAGCTCTCTTGTATTATTCAACTTCTCATCTCTTCTCATTTTTTGCTTTCAGATACTGAACTTTGGTAGAAGAGAATGTGATCAAACTGTCAATAATAAACTCCGCAGCGAAATTGTATGGATTGATACCAAGCTTGAGGAGTTTGAAAGTAATATTCATGACGGCAGCGAATGCAAAGAACTTATCAATGAATTGCGAAAGGAAGTAGATTGTCAGAAGGTTCTCCTTCTGCGGCAAAAGCAAGCGTAGCCGCCGCTCCCATTTCATTTCAGACCATTCACGAATCATCACCGGGGTGATTCAGTTGTTCCATTATACCCAAGTAAATAGAATTGTCAATTAGGCATTCTTGCAATATGCACTGAACTTCTGAACTCAGAGAATCTGACATCACGATGAAGGGTTATTTATTTCTTGTGACCTACAGTTCACTCCGGTGTATAGTGATTATTGGATCCTTCGCCGATCTTGTTTGGTTATCCTCATTGCCAGAAGACTTCTGCGATGTGGCACACATTGTTCACTACCCAGCTTGTTGGAGATACATCGTCGCAACGAACAGCTTCTAGGGACGGTTAAGTGCTCAGTCAAAAAATGTCACATGTATTGACATCATAGAGATGTCGTAGGTAACATGAATTGAGAAAGGAAGTAGAGAAGCAAAAGGTTCTGCTTCTCAAAGCACAGCCGTCATGACTTCAATTCGTCGCTGTTCTAATATTTCATTTCAGACCTCACAGAATTTTTGTCAAGAGCAACCTTGGCGGATGATATCATAAATATCCATGACCGCTGTTTCATACTCAAGTGAATAGAATATACTGTAGGATTGGGAATTGGGAATATATCCAGCTATCATTCCCACGGCAACCGTAATAACCTTCACTGCACTTCTTACTTCAGCGACTCCTGCCTGAGGGGTAAAGTAAAGTTATTCAAAAGGAAAAAGACCCTTCGAGAACATGGTAATTAATCAATATGTGCATAGTAAATATTTCGATACTGTCGGTATGAGAAGTAAATTCGAAAGCATGAGGGACCGCGCGCATTGGAAAACTACTAATCTGATTGCATGTTTGTTTCTGGCACCCATGCCCATCATCAACCAGCACTCAATGCCGTCACAATCGAGCTTAGCCTCGGAGCAAGCCTTCTGACAATGATTGTTACGTGTCCACCAGCTAAATTGTGACACTTGGTGTGTATGGAATTTGGAGACGATTTCACAAGTCTAGTCACTGTCCAACGACGAAGAACCAAGGAGTTCGAATAAACATACAAGTTGTGCGTCTCTTTTTAGAGAGCATAGCCTATTGGCTAGGTAAAATGCACCGCAATGACCCGATGAGGTCCATAAGAAATTATGAAACAGTGCTCTATCAAACGTAAGGAAGCAAATTATCTTTTACACAACTTCTGCGTTGGCGTCCTCCTCAGCATCGACCTTAGTTGGAATCGAGGAGGCGGGACGGCGCGTCATCTGCCGTGTCATCCTACGTCGCATATGTGCCCGGTCTACGGCAAGGTCCTTCGCAAGCACATAAACATCAGTTGTCGTCGGCAAGTCCTCATCCTCCACCACGTGTGGCGCATCGTCGGTGCTGCCCCTCTCCCCGTCAGTCGTCCGCCTCCGCATGTTGAGGGTGTGACGCCTCACGAGGATGGCCTTCACGTCATCAGCACTCCGTGTGCCATTCCTTGTAAGGAGCTGTTTCATCACACGCTTATCGGATTCAATATCCTCGCTAATCTGTATTTGGATGGCCTTCTGTTGGAAGGGGAGCTTATTCTTCTTGTCCTCCTCGATCATGTCGCGGTGGGATATGGTCTCGTTGTCGTCTTCTTCCTCGGATCCTCCATCACCGCCGGTCACTAGGAATGATGGCTGCTTCTCTATGGAAACATCTTTGCGGTAGCCAAACAGCATGGCTGTGAGATCAGACAATGCGTAGTTCCTAAGCAAGAAGAGAGGCATGTTCGCACGGGACTGTTCCTCCATCTCCTCCTGCTCCTCGTCATCGGCGCCAGACACGAAGGCGTAGTGATTGATGTGGTGCTCCGTCGACCATGCGACCCATCGGGCATGGACCTTGAAGATGAGTAACATGGCTTGGGATATGATTGGGAGATTCCCGTGGAAGTACTCGCCTGTCGCATTTTTTTTTGTATGTTGTGGTGGTGGACTTGTGAATACAGGATGCAAAGAAGAGCAAGTCCTGAAAGTGGCCAATGCCGTCATCACATTGTTCTTTCCATTCACTTACCGAAGTGATAACACTCCCGTGTCCCATCCTCAAGAGTACGGAATCCAAAGTTCAACACCATATCCCAACACGTGTACCCGAACAGAGTATTCCGGAACCGTTCTCGCTTATTGAACCAATTCGTCTCACTCGTGTTATCGTTGACCTCATCAGAGAAGACCAATGACACCTTCATCTTGCCAGGGAAGCCAGTGGTAATAACATTGCCTGTTTCGTCGAACCGAGCGTTGCGCATCATAATCTGGCCCACGACGGGGAAGATGCAGAAGAGCTCCTTTGAGACATGACAAACATGACATGGCACATGGTTAGTTGACAATAATATCTCAACCAGCAAAAATGTACCTCTGTAGGAAATGAACTATCCTGTCTATATCTACTGCATGCACTCAAGAAGTACGCACCATCAGTTCCTCTCCCCCATAGAAAGATGCCAAGTCATCCGGATCCTTATGCGACTTAAAGCGATAGTCATAAAAATCATTCGCCGATCCAGTAGCACTGTGCAGACTCGCAAGGAGGATCCCGCCTCCAAGGCCCAGTGCAAGATTTGAATTGCGAAATGCCGATAGTGACGGAAGCGACAACGCTGCGCCGGTGGCGGCGGAGGCGCTCTTCGGACGCGTAGCCGCCGTCCAAGCACGTTTAGGTATAGGAATCCCTCCACTGCTCGTTCTCATGAGCTGGCGAACAGACGCCGACGTAGTGATTCTCATCATGCTCATCATATTGGGTGCATGAACCTGTGTACTGTGTATGATGTCGCCTTCTTCTCTTCGTTTCTGTTTCACAGTTGCTTTTTGCGTTTGCTATTATTTGTATCGTTTTTGGTTTTGTGGACGGTATTGTAGATGGTAGAAGAGGCGACGCAGGTTTATTGACTGACGCAGAGATTCTGCCGTGTGCACGTCTGCACGTCTCACTCTCAGCTAGACCGGGGCTGTGCATGTCTCGCCATGTCTTCACCGTGATCATACCATACACATATCATGCCCCATAGCATTGCATCATGCATCATGCATCATGCATGCAGAAGCAGATGAAGATACCTGTCAATAATACAATGTGAATGCATGATGTGTAGGTGCCATCGACACGTCTCACCTACCATATCCCGCATTCAGGAAGTGCTGGTACACAGATTTATGGCGGGGCCTGCGTGGCAATAAGTAGGGTGCAATCATTATTTTTGTCGCCTCTCCCGCCAAAATGATAGTATATACGTAGGAACAGGTAGGACTCAATAAAGGGAGGAAGTCTGACATAGGTACGATACCTATCTAGGTAGACGGGATTTCGCTTTCCCTTGCCAGTTCTCCCACCTCCCTCAGATCAGAGCTGACAGGAATGTTTTATCTTTGAGGACAAAGGTTCAAATAGCAATAAATTGGTATGATGAAGTGTAAGTACCTACAAAAAACTATCGTTTTTGGTTGTACCATACAGCTTCCACGTTATTACATCTGTTGCATTTCTTTTCATGTCAAATTGGATCATTTTTTCGCAATAGCATCATCTGCTGCATCAGCATCTACAACCCAAAGTAAACTGTCTCCACCTTGTTCAGTTCTCGCCATGCCACAAGGATATGGTGCAGGATCTATCATATCTACCTTCAATGCCTTACCTCCATCTACAATTCGCTCAATAGGATCTCCTGATATCTTTGCTGTGTTTCGAAATATAGCTGCGAGTATTGGGCGTTTGGAAGACCCAGCACCGCAGAATATAATTTGACGAGAAAGTTTGTTGAGTGCAGGGATGGTCAGAGTTATCCGAGAAGATGGTGGTTTGGGAGAGTCATCAATTGGAGCAATGAGACGTATTTTCTCATCCAAGAGTGGGTGGTTAGGAAACAAAGAGCACGTATGACCGTCCGGTCCAAAGCCCTTTATTAAGAATAGGGAATATGAGTTAATGAAATTGATGCAATAGGCACATCAAGCATAGAGCTGCTAAATGCATTCATTGAAATGTCATCACTTACCAGAACGACACAATCCAACATTCCCCCACACTTTTCCAACAGCGGCTTCAAAACTTTATTCTCGTAAGCTGTTGCAACTGCGTCTGTCGATTCACTCAACAGAGCTTCGTCAATGCCATACACATGACTCTTTGGAATGGGCACAGCATTTGTAAAGTTTGATAGAATTGAGCCCAAATTTGAATCATCATCTGTTGACAGGACACAACGTTCATCTGCTAGCAACACGTGCCACTTCTCCCACTGTGGGTCGACCCCTGCCTTTTCAAAAGATTGCGACAGCGCCTGCAAGAAGGATGGGAGAGATCCGCCGCTCAGGGCGACAGTGAATGCGTCTCGGGATTGGATTGCGGATTTACAGGATTGGATGATGGGATAGGCTAAAACGCCCCCAATAGAGGATTTGGACGGTGCTATGAGCAGTTTGGCGTTGTAGCTCGACACGGAGGCCATGGTGTCCTGCTTACGCACGATATCGATAAGCGCCGCTGTTGCTGTGGTTTGCGCTTGTTTTACTTGAGTGTGAGATGTGTTGTGTTTGTGAGATTGTGTGATGGGTGAGAGGAAAGATCCAAAGATATTCTAGGTGTTGACTACGTAGGAATACGTATGTATCTGGGCCGATCAAACACATTGAGACAAAGGTGTCAGAAAAATGAAAGACATAAACCACAACATGCATTCTCACCTGATTCTCACAGATTAGCCTGGTTCTCGCCTGATTCTCATTCACCTGATTCTCACCTCTACAATAGAGGTGTTCTCGCACAACCAATCACATCACTCTCTCTCTCTTGCTCAGAACTTTCCTTCGAGCGTATCCAACAAAGATTACAAAGATGAGTACCATTGTTGAGAGCATTATCAATGACGGCCGTCCTTCTCAGAAAGTGCCGAGCATTTTGCACACAATTGGCAAAACGCCCTTGGTCAAATTGAACCGAATGGCACCTGCTGGTGTAAATGTTTATGTGAAGTGCGAGGCATTCAATCCTATGGGAAGTGTGAAAGATCGCTTGGCCTTGGGTTGCATTGAGTGGGCTGAGAAGGAAGGACACCTTCAAATGGGCCAAACGGTTGTAGAGTGCAGCTCGGGAAACACAGGCATAGGATTGGCAATGGTGTGCAACGTCAAAGGGTACCCCTTCGTGTGTGTCATGTCTGAATCTTTTTCAATTGAGCGTCGCAAACTCATGAGATTCCTTGGCGCTAGGGTCATTCTCACCAACCCTGCTCATAAGGTGAGTTGATATTAGATAGATGTAAATTCACGTACAGTATTCGTTGAGCATTGGTACAACAATATATCATACTAACACTTTTTTTCCCTGAATTACCAGGGCACTGGCATGGCGATAAAAACAAAAGAACTTGCCGATAAGCATGGATGGTACTGGCCCAACCAGTTTGATAATGAGGCGAATGCATATGTTCATGAAATGACCACTGGACCTGAAATTCTGGATGCTATGGGTACTGAAAAATTGGACCACTTGTTTTTGGCATATGGCACTGGTGGTACTTTGAATGGAGTAAGTAAGGTACTGAAGGATCGTTCGCCGTCGACTGAGATCCATGTAGTCGAGCCTGATAATGGTAAGCTTTGTGTGTATGCTCCTTCATGAGATCTCCTTTTCGTTCTGGGTGAAACTCATGAAGGATTTGTTCACCCTCCTCTAGCCCCCATGTTATTCAGTGAGATCAAGACCGAGTATCCCACAGGAGAAGGTGAATTGAAGACATTCAAAGAACCACATCCCTGCTGGCGTCCACATCTTTTGCAGGGCTGGGCCCCAGATTGGATTCCATCATTGGTTGAAAAAGCGAGCTCTCGCATCGATAATATTGTCCACATTGGTGGAGATGCAGCTATGGTAACAAGCAAGTCTCTAGCACAACAGGAAGGCATCTTCACGGGAACCAGTGGAGGAGGAATCCTCGCTGCCGCACTGAAGTTTGCAAAGGATGCAACTGAAGGTTCGAATATCATTGCCATTCTTCCTGATACTGGTGAAAGATACCTCTCTACTCCTCTATTTGATGGTATTGGTGCGGATATGACAGAGGAGGAAAAGGAGATCGCAGATTCTACGCCAAGCTCGCCTCCACCAGCGGTTCCGCTGCCTTCTCCTACAGAAGAAAGCACTGCCTTTGTGAAAGGCAACATTGCCAAACACAAGATTGTCATTTGGAGTCTTCAATCGTGCGAGTTCTGCTGGACAATCACCCAGTTCTTTGACAAGATTGGAGTCCCCTACACTCAAATCAACATTGATTCATTTGAGTATGCAAAGGATAACACGGGAAATAAGTATAGGTCTGCACTGACTGAGTTGACAGAGTGCAATACCTTCCCACAGTGCTTCATCAATGGAGAATTCATTGGTGGAGCAGCCGATGCTTGCATCAAATGGAAAGGGGGTGATCTTCAGCCCATTTTTAAGGCTGCAGAAGTTGATTTCGACAGCAGCTACGAAGGTGATCCTTTTGAATTTTTGCCCAAGTGGGTGAGTAGGAAATACAGTGTCAGATTTCACGTTTTGCTTTATATTTCTAACTTGGCGTACTGGCATTGTTCTCCTCTGTTACAATATTGCAGATGAGTCAAAATCCACTTCGTTCAAAGTAAAACATGCATAGTATGGTATCCTTAAATGTTTCAGGAAACACCTTGATACTAGCAAGCAAGACCTTTCTTTTGCTGAAATATGACTTTTGTCGTCCTGACAGTCAGATTCAACATATGAAGCAGTCGATATTTGTAGCGGTCCTAAACCTATCATCCCTTAGTTAGAGCAATGTGGTCATTCAATAAGCTGAAGCTGTGAAATAGTGATCTGGGATGCTGGTAATAATAAGCTGTGCTAGCTGTGTAGAGATAAGAAGTAGTGTGAGAGTGAGAGAAAGATCAGGAAGATTAGTGTAAAATCAGGCATGATTATGAGCCTATATCGCACATAATAATTTGATTTCTTTCTTAAAATTTATAAGGGAAGTGTAGTTACGAGTCTAAAACTATAATGCATCATTATGACTATTTATGCATGATTATCATTTTTGCACTATTCCTAAGTAAATTCCCACGTAGGAATCATTATGATTCATGTCAGATATCGTTTTGGCGCACCCGTTTTTTCTTACGTGGAAGCAAGACAAATGCCGGTACTATAATGCATGTCACTGTCAGCGTGATTCCGGTTGTATTCCACCAATATCTCGGATAGTACTAGAAATTGGCTAGGATGAAAGATCTAATTCTCCTCTTCCAATAAAGCCATCGGTCAAGAGACGGGACCAAATATTCATTACACACCGATTGTGCAAAGAAACCTGACATTTAGTGATGCATTATAGTTTTAGACTCGTATCTCGCGTATCGTAGATAGATGTGGAGTGACACTGGCATCAAGATCAAAATGCTTCCAAAGAAGTTATGTTATGTCTGACGTCATTTAGATGCCGCTTCCAACCAACCCAGCGGCAGCCGCCGCAACAACCCCCCGGCAGGAAAGTTCCCAGTGAAAATGGGCAGTTCAAAGCAGTGCACTTAAAATGGTGTCAACATTATTCCTTCATTGAAAATCTGATGAACAACAGATGAACATGATGCGAAAACGAGAGCGCTAGAACAATCTTGCATAATTGTTTTATTGGGCGAGATGCGAGCTAGATCGGTCGCCAGTCGCATTCGCATTCGCATTGCTTGATGCCCCTTCCAGTAATTTCCATTTGTAGTTGCAAATGCATCTGTCGATGTGGTAGGTGTCAACCGCGATATCATATTATCCTCCCATTACAATATACTACCAATCAATCATATTATCAATTGTCGTGAACTGACCTGAGTTGAATTGCGTGCATAATATCTACCTGGATTTAACGCCGTTGATTTGCTCATAATTTTTCGGGATTGAACGGCAACCATCAACCATGCTCACTAAAAGAAATGTTGTGCCGTGCTTTGAGGAAGATGATATCTCCGCACGAGATCGAGTGAAGGGCAATCAAGCATCCGCTGTATCCAGTGATGATCATGCTGAAGACGCTTTTCATAAGATGCATAATAAGGAGAACCTATCAATAGATATAATATTTATATCCACATGCAATGATGACACCCAACAAGGTGATCTTGAGAAGTCCTATCGCCAAAGCTGTTGTTGCATCCGATCAGAAGATACTACCGCCGCCACCGCTGAATGCAGCGTATCCTCAGGAGAATACTTCAAGAACTTACGCAGCCAACGAAGCATTCTTCGTGCAGAATCAAGGATAACTGATCCCCAAGAAAGGCCTCCTTATTATGAGAAGAAGCGCAAGGTCCGTTTCTCGACGGTGCTGATCAGAGATTATTCGATCATCCTAGGCGATCATCCATGCGTATCTTATGGCCCGCCTATCACGATCGACTGGGATTATCAACAGCACGAACCACGTGATGTAGATGAATACGAGTTCGAGAACGCTCTCTCTCGCAGAAGCCAGAGGGAGATGGTGATGAATTACTACCAACGAAAGTACCTCCTGGCTGAGCACACGGAGGCAGAATTCAAGGCGGTGAAGAGAGAGATCAAGCGTATCAAATCGCATCGAGGTACGACCAAGATGTTCTCACGCTATCACAATATTGAGGCTGTCATTGAGAGCACATGTCGAAAGATCAAGAGAATGGTGAAGTAGATAGATGGCACATCCAGCCAAAAGAATGGACTAAATTTATCTTATATGTTTGACTTGAAGATCATTGATAGACCATGTATTTTGATAATACAGCTTTGGAGAGCAATCCGTCACTTTAAGTCATTTCAGATAAGAATTTTCTGGATTCGTTCATCTTTGATAAGTTGCGCTTACTGATTTCACTTCGATTTGACAAGAAGGATCTGCACACTAGGGTCGAAACTCCAAGTGTCAAACATCAACTAGAAGTATACATTGTTGGCGTTACTCGTTTTAGCATGCGCTTAGCATAAACTGCCTTGATGTCTCTCTTCTCCACAACAAGGCGACGCGGATGGCTTTACCTCTTGCAATGTTTGTACAAGACTCCTTGGATACTCTCCTCTAACCCACGACCACTAACACAGCAAAGGAGACATATATCAAGGGCAGTAGATTTCAATTATTGACTTGATTCTTAGATCTTTTCAGCATGTGCTTCGCGCTAACCGCAGAAATCAAGATTTCGACCTCACCGTTCCACAAAGAGGTGTCAAGGATGCCTTTATCACTTGCATATGTTTTGTACAAGACTCCTTGGATAATCTTTTCTAACTCACGACCGCTGAAGCCATGAGTTTTTGAATCTGTTGCTAGATCTAGCACACAGCTCTCCGCGTCAAAATGGTTGTCAAAATGAGCCTTTGTAGGTGACCTACACAGCTTTGACAGCAAGCGGTTTGCAAACGATAGATTATCGTCGTCTAGCTGTTTGAACTGACGGAAGAACTGATTGCGTAACAAGCCTTTCCGCTCTTGCGTGGAAGGCAATGGTAAGTGAATGATCTCGTCCATGCGGTCGAGTACCGCTTCATCTAATTTGCTAGGAGAGGAGGTAGTCAAGATCAGCATGACATTGCCAAAACTGCCTGTCATGCTGAGCAAAACGTTCAAGCAGTCTCGAGAATACCCTGAAGATTTTGCCGATCTATCATTTTCTAGCCCATCTGACCCTGTTTTATCCTGCCTGATTGTGGCCCTGCTTCCAAGTGCAGATTCTGCTTCGTCAATAAGAATGATTCCACCATGGCGCTTCTTGCTGGCCCACGTGAGGAGCCTCCGCAACTCTGCAGGTCCTTGAGAGCCTGTAGATCGATTACAAAACATGGAAATCATATGTAAAAATACGAGTACAATCCTCGCAGATACACATTTTACACATTTTTGAGACGCTCACCCATTGGAAATACATCTGCTCCGCTCATCAAAGCGTACGGTAAACTGGGTATTGATTGCGCAATTGCTTTGGCAACCATACTCTTGCCAGATCCTGGCTTGCCATGTATCAATACACTTCGAAGTGGGAAACGCCTTTCAGCTGCAGCGGATGCAACCTTCACTATGATGTCCATTCGCTCCTTGATGTTAGAAGGCAGCACAATCTCTTTCGTAGGCTTAGTATTGTGTTTGCGACACCAATTTGCTCGTGTGCGCAAGTTCCCGTACTCACGAACAAGCCTTGGAGCAGTGAAAAGGCGCAAAATGCAGATGCAGCCCAACGTGATCATTTCCTTCCATTGTTGAGACAACAACAGGTAATCGTAACTTTGAGAATATTCGTTATTTATAAACACCCAATATGCATGGCTTTGAAAGTAACCACATACCTTCATTGTTGAGACAACAAAAACTAACACAGCTGCTGCACCAATAAAAAATAAAAACTGTTGCCTGCCCACAGGCGTAATGATATGCTGCATGCATCCTGCCAAGTGCCGAAAGATGTTTTCTATTGCATGAATGATTTCATTTATACGAGCTGTTCCCACAAGCTGGATTTGTTCCAGAGAGGTAGACTCGTTTTCTCTTTCGACCGTCGCTTCTGCGTTTATTTCTTCCTTTGCAATGTGAGATTCAATGTCCGCCTCTTCGTTCATCTCGACCATCTCTCTGTAAACGGTTCGAATCACGCATGAGGAATATAGCTTAATTGGAAATGTCGACAAACAATTATTTTACCTTTGTGTTGAATTCCAAACATTTTTGATCTTATCCATCGCTTCGAAATGGATTGTCAATTGGTCAAGGTATGACTCAGCAGTCTCGGCATGATTTTCTCTCGAGGATATGGATTCACGCTCAACAGCACCAACTCTTTCTGAGGATTGGCTTTTGACAGCATGATGTTTTAGCTGTGACATGAATCTTGAGTAAATCAAATTTACACGAACAGATTGTAGAACTGATTGTGAGAGGCGAGTTATGCGTGTCAGAGTCGCTTCCGTTTCCAATGCCGCGATCTCGGATGCCAATTGACTTGGACTTTTGATCGAATCGTGACCCTGGGTCTCTGTTTGGGCTTTCATATTCAACACTTTATCCTTTAATGCTGATTGGCGAAGAAAGAACGACGAAGATGCTCTTATCTTGGACAGCAGCCGTTCCCACGACGACGCCAATTCAGAGACTGCTCCTATGTTGTATGAGAATATTGCCGATGGTTCTACTCTTGTTATGTTGTCTGTTCGGTCGATGACACCAACATGGTATCGAGTTCTTCTCTCATCTTTGTTTACACCCAAGTCACGTTGTTTGTCATCTCTAAGTTTGTACGATTTTAGAGGTATTGATTTGATTATTTCCAATGCTATCTCAGGTGGAATAACTTCTTCGACTTGGAAACCTCCTGACGTCCACGTCTCATCGTCGAGAAGGATGGAGTTGGCAGAATGAAGATGCCTCGCTCTCTGCGACCGCTTCTTTTCTTCTTGCCTCGATTGAATGTCAAGATACATGACATCCGCCTTCTCTTGGAGTATAGACAGTGCTTCAGTGGTGGCATTCTCCATTGTATTTGTGGTGTCGTTCTTGAGGTTTTGAAATGCGGCGATAGCGATGAGTGAAAGCTTCTCCGCCTCGTCTTCCCACGACTCAATGATTGATACCTCATATTGGATGCCCTGCAGCCAACTATCACCGACGGCCTAGAGGACAACGAACAACGTGAATAGGTGTGACGCTATGCCAACATAAATGTAGGGTTTTTATCGTTACTCACCAATGACTCGTTTAAGAATGAAGTTTGATATGACTCATCGAGCCGAGAAAAATCCCCAAGCAATGCCACATCATCGAGATTGAAGCTTGAAGGAGATGAAGAAATTCCATATAGCTCGAGCTCCTCCAGCAGCATCGATGCATTCGATGTTATTTTCTTTGCTGTTGAATCTACATGATCTGCAAAATTCTTACAATCGATCTGATCTGTAAAAACACCTAGGATTTCCTCCTTAATATAGCCATCATTCTTGCCATCCCAAGTGTTGGACAAGGCAGTGCGTATATCATTGATAAACGACTTGTTGTCAGCGATGAGATTGCTACGAGTATGGACATTTCGACTGAGTTGGGTCATGGCAGACATTGTTTGGCTCTACCCAGAGCTTCGATCTGTGCGACAAATTTCTGTGGCCCCTGATCAAAAATTGACTTCGACCTGTGCAAAATTTAAAATTGGAGCAAAAATCGCAAATTATTGACCGTAGCCTCGCCGAAAAGGGAAGTTGGCCTTGCAATCACCATTCGTTACAACGATGGGGTGGAGTAAATGGCCACAAAGTGCTTTCGTGTCAAAACCCTGACAGCGGTTGGCTTTGTTACCAACATTGAGAATTTGATCATACCTGCATGGCCTTACAGTATCCGCGTTCGCCCCTTTCTCGTTGTCAATCCACCATCACGGTTTGGATCTTCTGGGATATCACGAAGCCAAAAGAATATACACTGATTCCAGCATCGCAACTGCCTGGGTTTCTGGCAAAAGGATATGAGCAATAACAATGAGTGTATGGCCAACCCCGAAGAAATTGTGGAGGATTTTATCACTTTTACAGATAGGCGGCAGAAGGTGGTCGTTTAAAGTATTCTGTAGCATCACTGGCACAGTGAGACGATCCGAAACTCGTAAGTTTGACTTGATAAGTACCAAGTACCATATTGCTTGGTGTCAATGTAGAATTTGTGTGCAATGCATACAACAGTAACTATAAACTTATTATGTTCTGTCATCACTAAAATGTCATCATTTAAAGTATAATTTTGTACTGTTAGTTTAGAAGAAGTGTTTTAGGTAGTCACACCGCTAGGTTCCCCAAATTGATTGTTCTGCAGTCACTTCTCAGGGGAATTATCTCGGTTCCCTTCAAAATTGTCAACAATTGTCACTTCCAGGTCAAGGCCCATACCTCGATCGATCGTAGTCTAAACCGTAGTCCAAGTATAATTCCTGCCCAGCGTAAACATCCTGAATCAACTCAAATACCACTTCCCTCTTATCTAGTTTTTCCTTTGCACTAACATTGGGCCCCCCAACCCCAATCGGAGGCTCGTTGATCCGACACAATACCGTACTAACTCTCCACAACTGAAGCAAGGACGCAAAGACCACATTCGATAACGGAACTTCCGAACTCCCACCAAGACAAAAGTCCCGAATTTCCCCCCGGCTATCAGTTGGATCAATGACGTATTGGTCGTCGGTAAATCTCCACGAATATCCCACTGCCTGTGGATAATTTCTGCACTTTCCGTCGTAAAACTGCTGAGCGGGCCGTAGTACCCCCGCGTAGGTCCCTAGAATGGTACCCTTGGGCATCGATTGAGTAACGAATAAACCAAGACCTGCATTTGGCACCCGACTTGATTGCATGAGAAGAGTAGTTTGAGGGTCGGGGATAGTCAGAGATCCTCTTGGGCGGTCGAAGTAGGCGAGGAGGGATATGTAGGTGAGTGTGGCAGATGTAGATGCTGCCAAGATTTGGGGAGAGAAGATCATTTCGGCTTTCGTAACTACTGATTCAGATGATGGTGTTATAAGAGATGATATATCGGGTATGGCAAAAGCAGTTGTCAGGGTCGACCTTCTGCTTCTACTTATACTTCTACCTCTACTACGTGAATGAACTGGAAGTTGTTGTTGTTGTAGAGCGATACAACTGTGAGGACTTCTGGTGATTGTGAATGCAACATGGTGTTGATGCAGTGCCAATGCTACATCAAATAATATTGATGCTGCAAGCAACCTAACGATGGACGCAGATTTTGATGGCATCGGTACGCTGGCTATGCAGATGATGGATGAGGTAGGCAGAGGCAGGATGAGATACTGAAATGAAAATAGATAGGTTGCGATAGGTTGCGATCTATTCTGATCTATTGCTGTTGTCTGTATGAGTATTGTGTGATGATGCAGATACGATATCGTGGGATATGCGGATGGAGCGATCGCAGAACTAGGGACCACCATATGGTAAGGTGC
>JALLAU010000503.1:0-14758 GCA_036939495.1 Thalassiosira hispida | reverse complement strand
TAGTCTTACATAGGGGTATCGCTATGTAGAGGTACCCTAAAAAGTGTGTTCTTCCTGGGCGAGCGCAAACGAACTTCCATCCGACGAAGATCTATCATTTTTCTCTTTGCGTCGCCACCAAACTGATCCCACGATACCACAAATAATAATACATATTGAGCCGTTGCCAGCAACAATGACACTCCTCACACCCAAAAGAAAGTCGGGCCTACCCTCGCCTGCCACCCGCATCCTCAGCTCCAATCGCAAGTCCAAAATCCAGACTCCTAACAGTAGGAGGATACATCGGTCGGTGTCAAACTTATTGGGCTCGTCTAAAAAGGGTGATATCATCGAAAGGAGCACCAGTACTCCAAATACTAGTGACATTCAAAGAGGTAGTAGCAGTATAAGCTTTGCCACCCCCAATGCTACTTTGGAAGCCGCGAAACGATCTTTGGACCTGTCGCCATGTTTCTTGCCAGAAAAGAAGAAGAGTAGTAGTGACACATCAGATGTGCAAAAATCTGCAGCAAAGAAAAAGTTGCACCCAGCCTCCTCCTTGTTGTCGTCTACTTCCAGTGCAGTGTCTTCTTTGGACAATGAGGAGGCAGTAAAAGTCTGCGTTAGGGTCAAACCTCTATTGGAAAATGACGATGAGCCCCGGGCTTTCGTATTGGGAGCTGAGGAGAACACCATCATCAGGGATACAGATGGCTCAGACAGCAGCTACAAATTTAACCGCGTCTACGGTGAAACTAGTTTAACGCAACAGCTATATGATGAAATGGTATCGGGTGTCGTTGAATCTGTAGGCTGTCAAGGGCGGAATGGGACAGTCTTTACTTATGGCCAAACAAGCACGGGGAAGACGCACACAATGCATGGAATTCTCGTTGCGGCAGGGAGGGATTTGTTTGCAATGGTTGAAGGGGATGATGCGGCCAAATGCGATGAATTTGACCCCCCTGCCTCTACATCCCTCACCACCATCAGAATTTCGTGCATGGAGCTATACAACGAAGACGTGAGAGACTTGCTAACAACTTCTACCGTATCTTTAGCCGTCCAGGAAGATAGGCGTGGAAATATTCTGATTCCCAACCTAACCGAAAGGACGGTGGGTGATATCGATGAGCTCATGAAGGTGATTCAAATTGCGGAGGAAAATAGAACTGTTGGATCTACCGCTATGAACGAGCGGTCATCGAGGAGTCACACCATCTTTCGGATAACCTACGAGAAGAAGGAGGCGAAGAAAGCTGGTGGTTCCTTTGATGAATTGGTGTTTGGCGACGAGATCGAGAACAAGGAGAATGATAGCAGTGGCTGCATTAAGTCCAGTCGGAGCAGCCAAAAAGTGATTACTACCAAGAGCACTTTGAACTTGGTGGATCTCGCCGGAAGCGAATCCGTTAGAGTTACTGTGAGTTTCATCGTTGCCATTGAACATATACTTTCATTGACTCCAATATCCTGTTGTGAAGTTCTCACTTTTATCCTGTCCATTTACTTTCACATAGGGCGCTAAAGGAGAGCGGCAAAAGGAGGGAGGAAAGATCAACCAAAGGTAATATCTTCGTTGCTAAATCTTCTTCGTATTCAATTCATTTCATGTGCCAACTTTTGCTGTACTGAAAAACACTTGTAACAGCCTTCTCACTCTATCGAGGGTAATGGCAAAGCTTGGACAAAAGGATCGGGGGCATATCAATTACAGAGATAGTAAGCTCACTAGAATCCTAAAACCATCGTTATCTGGCGACGCCCGAATGTCTTGCATCTGTTGCATAAGTCCTGCTGTCCAATACTTGGAAGAATCCAAATCAACTCTCGACTTTGCCTCGCGGACGATGCTCGTGACAACCAACGCCAAAAGGTGAGCTGTTTTTACGTTGGCCAAGACGTGTGTATTCCAGTTCAGGCATTTACTAATAACCATGCAACGTCTTGCAAACAAATAATATGTCAGCAATCAAAAAGTTGAATACGATGATGCATTGGTAGCAGGTGAGCTTTATGGTGTATTGGCTAAGACTTGTTTATTCCAGTTCAGGCATTTACTAATAACAACCCACATCATTGTAAACAAACAATACAGAGTTCGAAAAGGAAATCGAACGTATCAAAATGGAAACAGCAAAGGCCGAGGAAAGTCGACTACAAATGGAACAGTCTTTGAAAGATGCTGAAGATCAAATTGTCTGTTTGAGGGCAAGTATTGAGCTTGAGAAGAGCAAGGCGTCGGGTTTCGAGAAACAGAAGAATGAATACATGGTGCAAGTGGAAGAGTTGAAGGTTGCTGGCAATGAGAACTCCACGGACAAACTATTGAAGGAAATTGATGACTTAAAGAAGCGTTATCGAGAGCTTGAGGTGAATGCTAGTCGATGTGAAGCCGAGAACAAGATGCTGAAGGGGCAACAGGAGCTTGATCGCGACTCCTTTAACGAGGAGCGTAAGTTTTTGGAGGAAGCGCATGCATGTATTCAAAAGGAAATCAACGACTGGAAGGAGAGTAACAGTGAGCTTGAAGCGAATATGATTCACTGTGAAGCCGAAAAGAAGATGCTGAGGGAACAGCACGAGCAGGATCGTGATTCGTTCAACCAGGAGCAAGCGCGCTTGGTGGAATGCGCTGCATTGATGGTAGAGAGCATCGAGCTTGAAAAAGGTAAGGGGTCGAGTTTGGAGAAGCGAGTGGAAGAGTTGACAGCTGCCAACGAGAACTCCACAGAAAAGTCTATGAAGGAAATTAGTGACTTGATGGAGCGTATCCGAGAGCTTGAAGATAGCATGATTCAATGCGAAACCGAGAAGAAGATGCTGAAGAAGCAAAATGAACAGGACCGTGATTTATCCAAGCAGGAGCGTAAGCGCTTGGATGAAGGGCATGTCTTCATGGAAGAAATGCACAAGCTTGAAATGCATCGTCTGAAAAATGAGAAGGAAGAGATCGACGCAATGTACAAAGAAATACAGAAAGAGTTGGAGTGTAATAGCGAGGAGCTGCAGACTTTGAGGGAGAGCAACAATGAGACTGATAATAAGCTTCTAGACCGTGTTGCAGAGCTGGAACACGTGAATGTGGACTTGTCACGGCGATTGGCAGCGGCCAATCAGTCCAGTCAGGATGACGACGAGATCGCCACCCTCAAATCAAAGATGGCAGCCCTTTCCGACGAAAAGTTGCAAGTAGAATGGAAATTGGCAAGAGAGTTGCAAAAGGCTAAAAAAAGGAAGGATGAGGCAAAGGAAAGGAGGCAGAAGTTTAAGGGCAGGATATCGGGTATGACCGAGACTTTGAAGACAGACCTCGTTCAACTCAGTTACAAGACACCAGCATGATTGTTGTGAGAGCGGGGAGTGTGTCTTTCACTCGCGTTTACGTGTTATTCTATAGCCTCTGAACATATTTAGGATTCCAGTATTACTACTAGACTTACTTCTGCTGTTGAATCGGTCTATTCCATGATTCAATCATTTATACTCTATTTATCATATAATCAAATAGATGCTCTTTCTCCTCGCAAGAATGATACAAGTAGTATGGGACCAAGGGCTGAAATGTGTCTAGTCGAAGTATTTGCTGTCTCCAACACCAGCAGATTGATTCATCCTCAATGCTTTGGCCGCAGCCAGGCCATCGTGATGAAAGCATGGATGATAAAAGCGGTAGAGTGCCCCATCAACGTACGCCCTGCCTCCATCTTTGGGCTCACGGTTGGCCGCGTTCTGGCGGTCTGCATTGATGCCGTACCCTAACACCCTTTTGTGGAAAAGGGCCTGGATAGAACGCTTATTACGTCCTTCTCCATCTTGTCGACCACGTCTTGAACTGATCGAACTTGAAAAGAGTCGGGAGGCTTTTCGTCGCAATCCAATTGCCGTCGGTGATCTGGAAGATGTGTCCATGGCTTGCAAGTTTTAGCATAATGAACGGAATCGACCCCAAGGCCAAGCTGAGGTCCGAGACTACCAGTGCTCTTGACAATGAGTTGGACGCTTTTACGAATCATTATAACACGCATAGCATTAACTATCTCTCATAATATGATTATATTAGGTGACCTATGCTAATCAAATAGATGCTCGTTTCTCCTCTATAGAAAAGCATTCCACAATATCACCTTCCTCCAAATCATTAAACCCAGCAAGTCCCAACCCACATTCCTCACCCTTCCTAACACTATCCACATCTTCCTTCACCTTCCGTAAACTGCTAGCCTGTAACTTCTCCACCTCCTCCGATAGTACCTTCCCATTGCGCAATACTCGGTAGAAGCAAGACAGGGCTTCTTCTCCGTCCTTATTCTTTCCAGGATTTGATTTAGCCTTGAATAAATATCCATTTGTAACCATCAATCCGGCAATCGATACCGACTGCTTCTTGGCATCCGTAACATCAAACACCGCCTGAACATTCGCCCTACCATGCACCCTCTCCACATTCTCCACGGGCAAATATTTTCCAAAGTATTCCTTCGCATCCTCCAGCAATCTATATATAACATCATGCGTACGTATCGACACTTCATCATTCACCGCCTGTTTCGACGTTTCCTTATCCGCAACTCCCACTTTCCCAAAGGCGAATATCGCAGCGTCACTTTCACGTGCCATGAGGATATCATTCGAGGTTACCACACCCGTACTCATTTCGACTGGATCAATGACAATGTCTAGTTTGGAATCGGTCCCAATGCTCACGAGTGCATCTCGTACGGCATCCAATGCCCCATGAGAATCTGCCTTGATCACCACTGGTATATATATAGTATCACTCTTTTCGTTTTCACCATCCTCACCTTGGATGGCCAAACGATCATTACCAAATCCATATTTGTCATGTTGTTTTTGCATCATTCCCCCCTGCTTCGCGGCAGTACCCATAATCTGTAATTCCACATCGCTCCGAAATCCCTCAGCCCTCGCTTCATTCATTAATTCTGATTCACGCTCTCGAATTATCTCCTTGGCGTCTTCTTCGCTATTGGCACATACTATAGGATCTCCCGCCTTGGGTAGTGATTTGAAACCTACAATACGCACGGGCTGCGATGGCTTCGCCCTCAAGAGGGGTTTGTTCCCCACGTCATTAAGGAACTTGACACGTCCCCCATGCGTACCGCTCACTACAAAGTCTCCCTTGGATACGCTACCCCATCGTATGACACAATCGGCTACGACTCCCAATCCTTTCTCCATACGGGCATCGATGACTATACCCTCGCCCTTGGCATCTTCATCAGCTCTCAAATCCATGATTTCACTTTGCAATGCCAACCCTTCCACTAAATCATCTATCCCATC
The DNA here is from genome assembly GCA_036939495.1 of Thalassiosira hispida. NCBI lineage: Eukaryota > Bacillariophyta > Thalassiosirophyceae > Thalassiosirales > Thalassiosiraceae > Thalassiosira > Thalassiosira hispida. The sequence continues at coordinate 9,466 of JALLAU010000503.1, read as the reverse complement.
GCCGGTGATACCCGATACCGGAAAAAGTTGACATGCGCCAAATTCGCCCTCGTCGCCACCCCCCGCCAATATATTTTCCGTAAATATCTCGTGTTCACTCAATTGATTCTCAATACGCATTATTGCTTCATCAAGTTCGATTCCTGGCTTGTCAATTTTGGATACCGCCACTACCAATGAGATGGATTGTGGTTGAGATCGGGCAATGGATTTGTACATGTCGATAATTTCAACGGTTTGGGGAGATACTCCATCGTCGGCCGCGACGACTAGGACTATTACATCGGTGGCAGAGGAGCCGGATTGGCGCATCTTCTTGAAGGCGGCATGACCCGGTGTGTCTAAAAATGTCACTGTAGATATTTGCGATTTGTCATCCGTGTCTTCTAGCGGTAAAGGAACTTCGAATGCAGTAATGACTTGCGTGATACCACCAGCCTCCGTACCGGCAACATTGCCATCACCCACTTCCACACCACCCTTGCCCCTCTTACCTTTTTTATCGCCCTTCTTCTTTGACTTACTGGCCTTACCAGCCTTGCCTGCACCCTGTGGTGTATTCTCGCCAGTAACAGCCCGTCTCCTCAGCGCATCCATCAACGTAGTCTTACCATGATCCACATGTCCCATGATACTCACCACCGGACTCCTAGGCGGCAAAGCTGCATATCGTTCCTCCTCCTCCGTCTTTGCCTCCTCATCGACAACATCATCTACATCTTTAGCAACACGCATGGCCCTACGTTCCGCCTCCTCCAAATCACTCACATTCTTCTTTTCCTTGAGAGGTTCAATCCCCAATTCGACACATATGTATTCCATCATTTCATTATGAATCTTGTAGGAATCTTGATTGGCAGAATTGTAAGCGATGGGTTCCCCCAGGGCACGTAATGTGCGAACGATGGACCGCTTTCGTACTCGTAACAGCAAAGAGAGATCCACCAATGTTAGAGGCGTGGAGGGCAATCGTACCTCCTTGAGCATATTCTTGGGTAAGTGTCCTTGGAGTAGTTTTTTCTTTCGTCGATCGCGATTTCCCCGACTTCCCCACGGTGTGCCCTTGCCCTTATTTTGATGTTGTGGACCGCCACCACCACGTTGATTGTTATTCCAACCTCCTCTGTTAAACTGCCCACCTCCTCCTCTACCACCGCCTCTGTTAAACTGTCCTCCGCCTCCTCTACCACCACCGCCACCGCCACCGGCATGAGGACCATTGTTATGATTGTTATTACGCCAACTATGGGTCGTCTGTTCCCCTTTACCACTCCGTCCGTATTCATCGGCATTGTAGGGGACGCGTTGCCCCGCCTGTACGTAGCGCTGTTCCATGTTGTGCTTTCTTTGGAGGGCATTTTCTTTCATTACTTGTTCTATTGATTTGTTCCCTTCTTCATTTGAGGTGAGTGCCCCGCCAATAATTGGTGCGTCGGGTTGGGTAGGTGTAGGAGGAGGAGGGGGTGGTGTTGCCTTCTTTTTGTAAAAGGATGGTGTCCATTTGGCACCTACTCCTGCACTGGCTGCGACTGCATCCACTTCTTTAGGAGCACCGTCTACTACTACGGGGGGTTGTGGAGGAGATGGTCTGGAAAAAGAAGAAGGTTGATTAGATGTAGTAGTATTGCCTCCACCTCTGACACCACTACGCCATGACTGTCTAGGCTGATCAGGATTCTTCATGAATGCATTCCTCAATTGAGAAATATCCCTTAAATCATCGCCAGTAGGTCTAGCTTGCAGTCGTCCAGTTTGTTGCTCGTGATGTCTAGGATTGTTCATTCTCTGTGCCTTTTGTTGAGTAAAAGATGTTGGATGTTGCTGCTGCGGCTGTTGTTTTCTCTGCTGATGTTGCCAAGGCGGAGGAGGATTAGACGACGACAGTCTGCTCAGTGGACCAGTAGAGCTCCCACTGCCTCTGCTTGGCGGTACAAATGTGTCCACCGCACCCGATGCTGGAGGACTGCTGCTTCGTTTACTACGCCAAGATTGTCGACCGCTGCTATTGATATTGGTTTGTCCTGCATCAGTAGCATTATTGTTTGGACGATACGGTGCGCTGTGTTCGTTATTGTCTTTGGGGCGATTATAACTTTTGTCGCTATTCCTTCTATTTCTGTCATCCTTGTTGTCGCCTCCCCCATTTTCGGTACGTTGTGCTAATGATTTGAAAGATAGCGATCTTTGAGTGGACGAGTCGGCAATGTTGGTCTTTGAAACCATTTGTTGGAGCTGACGACCATTATGACGGCGATGCGCAGCTCGACCTCCGTAGAGAAGGGAGGAGGACGAAGCGCGAAGCATTATATTGTTGTTCGTTCCTTCGACCCAGAAAAAATCAAGCCTATATCAATGTTCGCAATGTACAATATAAGAGACAGTCTTCGGTGTGCGATCCGTATCAATTCTTCGTATCTGGGATCTGGGCGGGCGTAGGAGAGCGAGGCGAGCGGCCATAATGATAGTTGCGTTGGCAACCGTTACATGCGTACATTACGTTGCTTGGGGTGTTGGTGCATCGTGCATCGTGCATATTGTATCTTGACTTTGATATTCTGGCCGTCCTCCGAAATGAAATAATGTGCGGCTCTCGACCTTCCCGCCATTGTGGGCACCTAAAATCCTAAAATCTATCTCACCATGAACTAAAAACACGCCTACCAAGATGCAACAAACCCCAATGCAGACATGAATGGCAAGCTTGACATTGCACGGCAAGAACTCAATGATCATCTGAGCACCATCTCCAATCAGCTTCGTGAGCAGCATCAAATTGCATTCGCATCACCGTCAGAGATTGAAATCTTGCATGCAGCACCTCCATCACACGTTCATGCATCTTTTACTACTACTGGAGACGATCGTAATTCATTCCAAGAGGGGGAAGGATATCGATGCAAGTGCATCTTTCAGATTGTTACTCGGTCCTTTCTGTCTGACAAACAGTCCAACGAAAGTGGTGATTGTGATGGCAATAATGGTAGCGCTGATCAAACAACAACAACAACAACACCTGACACTGACAATGATTTCGTCTACGTGACACGAGAGGATGGGAAATTGCTTCCCCTACCAAATAATGATATATTCCCACCAGCCAATATTCGGATACGACGTGCCATGACAGACTTGATGGGTTGCCTTAATAGAAAAATAACATGCAACGATATGAATGAATGCAAAGAGACACCGTCGTCATATGCCTTTGGGAGAATACGGGACAATCTGACATCTGCAACGTTTGTTACATCTTGGGGAGATTTGGTACAGCACAAATCACTAACACCAGGAAGCACTACGCAACGATTAGGGGGTGATTGTCTTGTGACACTTCACTATGGACCACCGGGCCTGCCTAAAAATGAAGATGCATTGCAAGATTGGAAGAATGAAGCCAAAACATTATGTGAGCAATGTCAGTTCACCTTACTCACTGGGAGGTCAAAAGGGATAAAGATTTCAGTATCTGCATCAAGAAATGACGAGAGCAACCACACTGATATCGATGAAGCTATCCGGGAAGAGGGCATCATACATGATGACTTGTGGCTAACATTGCGAGAGATTCCAGGCAGTAGTGGCTCTGCAAAAAAGTTGGTTGAAGTAGAACGAGTTACCCTTGCACCGCCAACAACAATATTGCAATCACAGGAAGAAAATGAATCAAACTCAGCAACAACTGATGATCAAAAGCATAATGTACTCATACAATATCAAAAGCCAGCAACTGCATTCCAACACCCCAATGCTGGCGTTATGTTAACTTCGCTCCATTGGATTCTAAACATTCTATCCAACATTGTCAAGCAAAGTGATATTGATTCAGGCAAAGCATCAACACAAGCCACAGCAGCAGAAGTAGTAACAACAAAAACAAATACAGCAAAGCTACGTCTCCTAGAAATGTACTGTGGATGTGGCGCACACACCCTACCACTCGCCAAAAGTACACTCCTATCGGAAATCGTCGCCGTGGAGTTGGACGAACGTCTTGTCAATGCGTGTCGCAACAATTTTCGATTGAACAACTGTCTCAAAGATCAAGATGATTCTGAGCAAGCTGATGATAGAACATTGGTACAAGTGTTCAAGGGAGATGCCGCAGAATGGGCAGCCAAGACACTTCGTAAACAACAACACAAACATAATGATGCAAAGACAGGGCAACCTATTGATGATGACAGCAACAATTTTGACATACTCCTCGTAGACCCACCAAGAGATGGTTTGTCGCCAACAGTATGCGACATGGCATTGAAGGGGACATTTACACATGTGATTTATGTATCATGTGGACGACGTGCGCTGTTGCGTGATTTGACAATTCTCTGTTGTGGTGGTGATGGGGAAGGAGGATTTGATGTGATGGATTTGGCGGTGATTGACTTATTCCCTGGTACGGATGCTGTCGAGTCATTGGTACATTTGAAGCGCAGATGATTAGTTGTTATGAGCAAGAGCGAGGAAAGAAAAATCACCAGAGGAAGATAGCAAAACCTAGGGGATCATCAGCACCGAACTTCCTTATTTGAGCAAATTCATTATTTCTTTATCATTAAAGCCTAGTAACCTTGGAATTGCCGATTACCTTCTCTGTGTAGAATATCATTAAATAAATGAATAGGCTGAAATAGGTCTTCATAGAAGAGAGGCTAGAATATAGACGCAAGGTAATACATGAGTCACGAGTAGACATCAAGCTACAGCATGAGATATGAGATGAAATGGACATGCCCCACTTGTCACATTATCACTGACATCTGAGTTCTCAACCCAGCGCAGAAATAATTCAATCACACCTCAAAATCAAACATCCATCACCAAAGCATGTAGGTATCACAAACTCAAAGAAGTGCACTTCATCGATAACATGATCATGCTCATCATTTCCCTCGTCGCTGGTGTGTATGTTGTTCGTGGCTTAACAACAACATCATCAACGAATCATGTCAAAAATCTCATCAAGAAGTGGATCGAGAACACTGATTTCGAACAAAAGACAAAAATGTGTCTACTCGCCATGAACGACCCAGCGATGGCAAGCGCACTCACCAGTAAGCTATACCGTGCTTCAATGGTAGGCACATTGGAAGAACTTTACTTTCTTTCGCGTAGTGAGATGGAATGCCCATGTGGTGCAGTGAGTAGTATTGTATTTAGGTTGTATTTGTGGTTGCATCTGCATCGGTTGTAGTGTTTGAATGCGAGAATGTCACCATCTCTAACTTGAGAGGCAATTTCATTTTGTTCCAAAATGTATTTTTGCTTAGGTGGCAGGATTCATTGCTCAAATTGCCACAATAATTATCTCGATACCAGTGATAGTCATTTCTAAAAAGGCAACATGCATGAACTCAGTACTAGAAATCGACTGGCTTCATTTCATAGAAACAATCATGATGTGGGCTTCAATCCATGTTCAATGCATGTCCTTTCGTCAGGCTGTGCTTTCCGTAGAAAACAAGAAATCTCTGCCAGTAAGGCATTATATGGCATCAAACTTTCTTCACATTCTTTGTCAAGTCTGAAGACTCTTCTGCTCTCGTCACATTGATTCGACTCTGCAGGAAGGCACACTGCATTACAAGCCTATGTTGAAAGCATTATTCTTAATATATGGATCAATCTTTGCAATAGCAATGTGCCATTATTCTGTAAACACAGACTCATGGCAACATACTGAGCTCTTTGGTGGGCTACTCAACCCGCCAACACCAGGAATAACACGTGATCGCCTAACAGGTGAATTGTCATTTCTGACGTGGGCTTTTCATTGGTCAATGGTACTTGATTATTGCTTGACACTGCCCAGATACATGTGGCGATGGGGTGAGAGTGACTGTACTGGAAACAAGAAGTGGAAACTATACACTATATTACATTTACCTGCATTCATGGTAAATTGGGCTGTAATGGCAAATCATCTTCATCGTGATCAGATTCTAGCATTACAACTACTTCATCCGCTTCTGGTGTTCATTGGAAGTATTGCAACGCTGTATGGTTCTTTTGCTGTATCAAGAGCAAATGGCTGGAATCATTACAGTGACTTCAAAGATACCACCCCAACTATATTGAAAACTCAGAGGAAAGGGGACGATCCTGGCCAAGATTGGGACCTTTTGTATTCTCTGGCATCAGTTGCTGCTGGGTCGATACTTGCTTATGGCTCACTTTATCTAACAGTGTAAAAGGAGGTACCAAGAATGAGAGGTAATGATGATGTGTTGTTATGCCTTTCTTTACTCTGGATGAAAGAATGAAAAGGGGGATGTGAAAAAAAAAAATTATGTGTAACCCCTGGCTGGTACACCCCGCGCGCAGATCAGTACGCATTTAGAAAATAAGCCTTGTCGAATTAAAAAGTGAACCCCTTCCCGCGCGAACCAGGGGTTAATAATGTAAGAGCGAACTCCCTATTATTTTATCTTGGGTGAATTTTTCTCAAGAGTGGCGCAAGCCTTCCCGCCAAATCGAAAATCTAGCTAATTTGTACTAATTCCTATGTGAAAATAGTAAGATCTCCCTCGATCCAAAATCTGACACAACATCTAGCTAACCCTTCAGCTTCAACCACCACCAATACCATGCAACCATAACATCATCATAGTCATCATAGGAGACAATGCAGTAGCGCTCACGTTGGGCTTGAGGGTTAAGCTTATCATTAACATTTTGGCCAGCAAATATGTCGCGTGTAACCTTCGATGAGTACGGCCGCGCCCATTGTGCGGCCCATAATAGGCAAGAGTGTCACATTTGCTGCATGAGTTTCACCATGCAGAATGAAGAGATTGACGAAAATCCATCAGATCGAGAGTGAGTGTTTTTTTGTATGGGGAATTGATATATACAACACGGTCTGCCTATGTCTTAATACTAACCTTGACCTTCATCTTGACTTCAAACAAATATTGCAGTGTGGGTGTCTTCGTACCCGAAGTATCCCTTGTAGATTGGCATGCCAAAATGAAAGTCAAAATGCCAAGAGTATTCCCAGAGGATGATAAAGTCTTTGGAGATGATTCAGGGCAGCATCCGTACGGAACAAAACTATTGGCATATTATGATGACGACCCCAATAAGCCAATGCCGTGTACCATAGTAGGGTCAAGGTGGAAGAAGGAGGATTATCCTTCTTATGCAGATGGTAGGGAGCCATTCTACGTTATTTGGATCCATGGAGAGCTATCTCAAATTGGGCTAATGGATGCTCATATGGGAGAAGAGGGTGGATGGAGAGTTGTCGGCCGGGATTCAAAGGTCAATGCACGGCTTGACGCTCTGGCACATGCACATCAGAAGATGAAGAATGATCCATCTGATGAAGAAGAGGGCAGTCTTAGTGATTGTAGTGTTGGGGGAGATAGCAATGGCACTGAATCGTTGTCTCTGCAAAAGCTAAACCGGCATATACGAAGGACATTGAAAGGGCTTCACGGTGAAGATATGAAGTCATGGGATAAATCAGTAGACGGGCATTTTCTTGTTCAATTCTTCATGTACAGCTTCTCTCCACCTGAGCGTGATCAGATAATGAGCTTTGGCAGACAAAGTAACAAAGGCGTTTTTGAAGAACTTATTGCCGAGAAAATCCAAGCCTTCCCGATAGACGGCACACGAGCACCTTATGATAAGAGCTTTTATGCCAGGCTAGTTTTGGCAAAAATGGTTGCACACTATTTACATGATCGATATGGAGCAATCATTCTTCAAAACGTTCGACGAACTAAATTCCAGGCTATTGAATTCAACAATTGTCACGCAAGTTATGATGGTGTGCCTTGTATCAGCATCAATTTTGGTACTGACCCTGAAGGTATCGAGGGACCAAGCATGTACCTACGTGGAGAAAAAGTCAAGGTCATGGAAGTATCCAACGTATTGGCGGTAGAGTTGGAGAACCATATTTTAAATTGCGTATCCAACGAGGGGTTGAATGATGTGGGATCAGGACTTTTGTATCACGAGGGCTTCATTGTTCCCATGGAGATGCATGGCCGCAATAGCGAGGATGCGAATATCGCAGATGTAAGCATTCCTGAAGTCAACTTTGGCGTAGAGGTTGAGCTATCCTGTGCTTCTGGAAACTATCAGCACAGGGTAGCTTTGAGTATCGCAAAACATGCAAAGGTCGATGTTAGGGTTGCAAGACCTAGTGGTAAAGGCGGAAAGGGGGGTAAGGGAGGTGGATTCCCGTTCCAGAAAAACTCTCCCAAAGAATCTAGCCAGGATAGGGGTACAGATAAATGGAAGATAGTCTACGACGAAAGTATTGAGCCAAATATAGAGAACCCTCAAAGCCTTAAGTTCGAAATCGTATCTCCCATTCTATCAGGAAGAAAGGGGCTTGATGAGCTGTCTAACACAGTGACAGTCATGGCAGATGTCGCATGCATCCGAGTAAATAGTAGCATGGGCCTTCACGTGCATGTCGAGACCAAAGAAGAGAATTATTCTTTGGAAAGTATGATCAGGATCTGTCAGCAGTTCCTTCTTTATGAAGATGTTATAGATTCGTTTCTTCCTTTCCATAGGCGCACTGGAGCTGTAAAATGCCATTCTTATTTCGAAAGTAATCTCCTATCAGTAATGGCAAGACATGAAACATTGGAAGGGTCGCTTGAGGCAATATCCTCATGTGAGACTCGAACGCAATTGTATGGGTTAATGAATCCTGGCTTCAGGGAGAGGTATCATAAGCTGAATTTACAAAATCTGCAAACAGGTCGACAACCTACAATGGAGTTCAGACAACATCATGCTACGAAAGATGAGGAAGAAATTGTGGCCTGGGTTCGTTTCTGTATTTTGTTTGTTGTAAATGCAGCAAAGCTGCCACTATTGACAGCTGGCAACATGTCGACAGATGATGATGCAATGTTTGATGCATTATTTGAGAACATTATCAGGTGTCCTGTTTTGAAGGATTATTATTCCAAAAAGAAAATGAGTCTCGAGGATTGAGATTGATGTATTAAGGAGGATAGGTAGTTCGATTTATGTTACAGCCTTGGTTTTTAGCCGCCAAGCATATCCTTAATGTTTTGCAACACTGCTGAATAGCTGCGCGCAAAAATCCTCTATGTTGGCTAGATTTTTGATTTAGGTCGTTTCATTCCATCTTGAATAACGCCTATTTTCATTTCGTGTTTTTCATCTCATCGGCTCTCTTCAACTACCCAATAGTGTCCACACAGATAAGATGGGATGGAGTCTTCAACTTCTCGCACCCACGGAGTCTCGCCTGATTACTCCTTGCAGTGTCTTGGCTTTACATTGCATCACACTCAAGCATCCCATCTGATTCATGGCTGCGTTTTCTTGACTCCGCATTTTCACCAGGAAGATGCGGGCCCTGCTACGTATTACTATATTAGATAAATATTCAGAAAGGATTCGAATTTGCGAGATTGGTGTCTTACCTCATTCGCGGATTGAAGTTCTCAACGCATCATAGGAATTG
>JALLAU010000502.1:0-14792 GCA_036939495.1 Thalassiosira hispida | reverse complement strand
GGTAACGCCGCCCCTATCGTACATACCAGGTTCTACATACGAGACCCCCGGTCCTCTACGATACCTATCAGCAATGAGTATCAACGACCACCGCAGCGCCCCAGTCAAGAAAGTAATGGCAATAAGACGGGAGCCCACGTCGATAGGATTTGACCTTTGGTGCGTAGGTACTGCAATCGTTGGTCGTCGGCGAGATCTCCTTGGAGCTGAAAGGTAAGGAGGCGATCGTTACATTTCCGTTCTCTATCCGCCTATTATTGGCACCTTCATCTTCATGATTATTGTCTGTATTGTATGCTGTCCAGATTACTGTCGCACACCAAACCCAAACGTTGGCGTGGGGGTGGGGGGCGTCGCCTTGGACGGACGCGTGTCGACCAAAACATTCCCGCCAAAAAGAAATGTGATTCCTCGGTGGAGACAGATAGATCGTCTTGCCGTCTCATTTTTTGCCGCCATTTTTCTCAAAAAATCAAAAAGTATATTACCCATCACTTCACACTCAATAAGTAAAAGTAAGGAGAGCCACACGCAATCAATAACCACACCATCATTCATCATGGGTAAGAAAAAGGGAGGCAAGAAGAAGGCCGCCGCCGCGGACGATGATTGGGACGACATTCTCAACGACGCCGCCGCGGCCAATGCCGACGCCCCGAAAGAGGAGGAGAAGCAGCCCGATGCCGATGCCGAGAAGGAAGAGGCCGTCAAGGAGAACGACACGTCTGCTGCCGACGGAGGGGGAGACGCCGGAGTGGACGCAGCTGCAGCATTCCTCGCTGCACAAGGATTAGGCGACACAGCCGGCGGCGGCGGTGGAGGTGGTGCCGACAAGAAGAAGAAGAAGAAGAAAAAGAAGGGTGGCGGAGGCGATGCCACCGCTGGCGCCAAGGACGAAAAAATATCCGCCAAGGGAAAGCTAATCGCGCAACGCATGGCCGCCCAACGCGAAGAGGAAGAGAAACAACATGCCCTCGAAGAAACCGAACGCCTCCGCATCGAAGAAATCGTGCGCAAGGATCGCGAGGAGGCCGAACGCATCCGTCTCGAAAAAGAACGCAAGAAGGAAAAGGAGAAGGAGAAGAAGGAACGTCAGAAGAGGGAGGGGACGTACATGACGAAGAAGCAGAAGCAGCAGGCTGCGGTGGCGCAGCAGAGGTTGGAGGCTATGAGGGCTGCGGGGATGGAGGTGCCGAGTGGTGGTGGGGGTGGGGGGCGGAAGAAGGTGGATTATGGGGGGAAGAAGAAGAAGGGTTCGGAGGAGTTGGAGGCGGAGAAGAAGGCGGAGGAAGAACGGAAGGTGGAGGAGGAAAGATTGGCCGAAGAGGCTCGGTTGGCGGAGGAGGCGCGCTTGGCAGAAGAAGATCAAAATAAGGAGGAAGAGGACGACGATGCCAAGGACGATTGGGAAGACTCTGGCGACGAATGGGATGCCGACTCCGACGCTTCCGGATCAGCCATGGACATACTCGAAAAGCGTCTCAAACAAGCCACCACCTCCATGGAAGAATCCGACGACGACGAGGACCTCATCGAGAAGGAAAAACGCATAGAGAAGGAGCGACTAGCCCAACTCGGCAAGGAACGCGCCGAGCGCGATCGCCTCCAGGCCATCAAAGACGCCGAAATGTCCGCTGAGCAGGAGGAAATGGCCCGTCAGGAATTGCTACTGGTGCAAAAACGCGAGGATGGCAAAAAACGTCGGCTGGAACAGGAAAAGTCTAATTTGGCTGCCAGGACTCGAGACGACTTGCGCTGTCCCATTGTGGTCATCATGGGACACGTCGATACCGGCAAGACCAAATTGTTGGATAAGATTCGTAAGACCAATGTGCAGGAGGGTGAGGCTGGGGGTATCACGCAACAAATCGGTGCGACGTACTTTGAAAAGAAGACGTTGTTGGCGCAAACTGCAAAGTTGAACGAGACTGAAAAGTTTGACTTGAACTTGCCGGGTATGTTGGTGATTGATACTCCTGGTCACGAATCTTTTACGAATTTGCGTTCTCGTGGTAGTTCACTGTGCGATGTGGCCATTTTGGTGGTGGATCTGATGCATGGATTGGAACAGCAGACTATTGAGAGTTTAACAATGCTTCGCAATCGCGGCACACCATTTGTGGTTGCCCTTAACAAAGTGGATAGATGCTACGATTGGAAGACTTGTAAGGATATGCCCATCCGTGATGCACTCAAGGAACAATCGGAGGGTACCATGCAGGAATTCCGAAGTCGATCCGCCGATGCCAAGGTACAACTTCAAGAACAGGGGGTGAACTCCAATATTTATTGGGAGATGGGTGATGATGATTGGACGAATTCAGACTTTGTACCGTTGATACCCACGTCTGCCATTACTGGGGAGGGCGTACAGGACATTTTATTGTTGTTGTGTCAAATTTCCCAAAGGAAGTTATGGCGTCAGTTGATGTGGTGTGCGAACTTGCAGGCTACCGTGTTGGAGGTGAAGGCGATTGATGGGTTGGGTATGACTGTCGATGTTTTGGTCGTGAATGGATATTTGAAGGAGGGTGATAGAGCCGTATTCTGCACGTTGGATGGTCCGATTGTTACGGAACTTCGTGGTCTGCTCACTCCTCCTCCGAGTCGAGAGATGCGTGTCAAATCCGAGTATATCCATCACAAGGAAGTCAAGGGTGCGTTGGGCGTAAAGGTGATTGGTAACGGGTTGGAGAAGGTTATGGCCGGCACGCCCGTCATGATTGTGGGACCAGATGATGAAGTGGAGGATATCAAGGAGGAGGTCATGTCGGACTTGACAAAATTGCAAGAAAAGTTGAGCACGGATAAGAAGGGTGTAATGGTCCAAGCATCCACACTGGGGGCGCTTGAGGCGCTCCTTCAATTCCTCAGGGAGGAGACCCAGCCCCCCATTCCTGTTAGTGCTATTGGCATTGGTACCATCAACAAACGTGATGTTACCAAGATTTCCATCATGAACGAAAAGGGATGTCCAGAATATGCTACAATTTTGGCGTTTGATGTCCCAGTCCCCAAGGATGCACGGGAGCATGCCGAGGATGTGAATGTGCGGATATTCACTGCCGATATTATCTACCATCTCTTTGATCAATTCACTCGCTTTATGGAACAACTTTCTGAGAAGCGACGAGAGGATGCGGCCGCAATTGCGGTATTCCCGAGCATTTGCAAAATTCTTCCACAACATGTCTTTAACCAGAAGGACCCAATTATTGTGGGTGTGGAGGTTGTGGAGGGTATCCTCAAGGTGGGCACTCCCCTTTGTGTCCCTTCGCTGGGTGGTCTACATATTGGTATCGTAACATCTATCGAACAAAATGGTAGGGAGCAAGAGACAGCCAAGAAGGGCGCATCGATCGCCATCAAAATTGTGAATGAGAACAACCCAACCATTACCTATGGACGGCAATTCGATGCGAGTCACAGTTTGTACTCGACACTCACGAGGGCTTCGATTGATGCACTGAAACAGAATTTCAAGGATAAATTGGAAACTGAAGACTGGCGCCTCGTGGTCAAGCTTAAGAAGGTGTTCAACATTATTTGAGAGGGCAAGGCATTTTTATTATTATTTGTGGGGTTTGGGTATCTAGAGAGAATAATTGCCAAGTAACAAATATCAATGAAATATAGTTGGCTTAGCCATTCTGCTCCGACTTGCGACTTGGGTACAGAATAAGTCTGTTTGCTATTTCAATGTATGTACCATCACCCTGCCCAGACAATGCTGGTTCATCATATCAACAACACTGACGTTCCCTAAAAATAGAGCATTCACGGATGAAATAGAGCGAAAAACCCCTACTTATGTTGTTTGAATGGGTGTCAAGATATTTTACATCCCTTTCAAGTGCAATGCAAGTAATCTCTCGCCCACTGGCGTGATTGGCAGGATCTAAATTAAGAATGGAATCAAGCGCTCGATTGCTTTTAGATCTCTGGGCACTCATTCGGGGATAGGCTTTGCTCAACTAACTAGCTTCTGAGTAATAGAATCACATGGACTTGCTTCTGTAGCCGCAATTAATTATCGTCCTATGTAGAACATATACTAGCGGGAACCGGTTGTCGCAGGTTTTTCATCTCGTAGCTGGTGGACTCTTGTGGAGATACGAAGACAAAAATGCTAAGCTTCGTAAATGGGAATCGACGTACAGCTTTTGAAAAGGATACGGTTGGTATAGTTCAACCAATTTCGATCGAAATAGGGCGAACTATACCAAATATAACGTAGGAATAGGTAAACCCTACGATTAATATTACTGTAAGCTGAGCTCGAGACATGTTGACGAATGCATTGCAATCGCTGTGTAGGATTTGTTGATCTTGTGTCTAGTTTCTGCAGTAATATCTTATGGGCCAAAAAGGTATCCAGATACCTTTAGCGGATCGGCTGTCATATTGTATTACACAAGCAGGTCCATGTGTGGTGTCATTGTTTGTCATTGTTCCCCGCCATTTTAGCTTCTTTACGCCGCCAATCCAGCCAGCGCCGCACAGATATCAAAGGATATCAATATCACCACAGACAAGACACCACGCCGCTGACCACCGCACTCCACACTCCACCGCCAGCTCTAGCCGCAGGCTGCCGCAGGTCATTGCCAACTCGACAGAGAACTCGACTCATTATGGTTTGCATAAAGCTTCAGTGTAGCCATAAATCACATTATTTACTATTTACCCTGCATTTACCATGTGCAAGCCAACAACTTCTCGAGACAACAAACCCGCTATCCAACAGAGCTTCGATGGTGGCCCATCCGTCCCCAGCCCAACAGCTCTCTCGCTTGCCCGACTGACCCTCGACAGAGGTACTCTCCTCGCCTGCATATCCCTCCTACTCCTGATCACTGGCATGTCCATCACCTTTCCCCATATGCAAAGTCGCCGTGATGAATTAGGGTGTGATTCACTATGTTACGGAAGCATGACATCTGTACGCTCTGCATTGGGTCTAGTAGGTACTGCAGTGATAGGACGACTATCTGACAAGAATGGATCATTATTAGCACGAACGCTTGGTGCTATTGGGACAAGGAAGGGGTTGGAGGGCGGCACATCAAACAGCAACACCAGTCCAAGTGGAAGGCGAGCATGTTTATATTTGGGTACTGTGGCATCTTTAGTTGGATTGGCAATTGCTGCATCTATGAACTCATTGCGTGGGCTCTGGCTTAGTATGATTCCGGGAGCATTGCTACAGCACAATTTTGATGTGTATAAGGCTCTCTTGTCCGAGTATCACAATGATATTGAACATCTTGAAGCACAAATGATCAAAGATGGTCATGCAGAAGAAAGTTTGAAAGGGAGTAACAATCAAGCACATGGCTGTTCCCGATCAGGTTCGGTTGGCAAATTGGGTATGGCATTAGGAATATCGTTCATGATTGGTCCAATGATAGCGGCAATGGCATCGCCTACATTTGAATTTGCCGCATACTTTGCAATAGTATGTACATTGGCATCAGGGTTTGTGGTATATCATCTTCCATTGCCGGTTTCAGTTGCATCTGCACAAAAACACCAGAAGGAGAGTAAAGTTCATGACGAAACACAGTTCCAGGACAAGAAGTCTGAATTCACTTTGATGAACTTGTTCAAACTGCGGACATCCAAATCACGAGCAGCAATGACTCTCCTTGCCATACGGTTGAATATGGCCCTTTCATTTCATATCTTCAATACAGTATGGCCAGCGTCTCTCAGGGAAAGATTCAACTTCGGACCATCCGATCATGCCAAATTCATGTCATTTATTGGTATCACGTATGCAGTATCACAGGGATTCTTGGCCAAACGTCTTGTTGGGCTGTGGGGAAAGGATGGGAAGGCTTACGTCATCATGGCATGCTGTGCAGTTCTTGGTGCTGGGAGATATATCGCTTATTATACAGAAAGTGTGGTCGTCGTTTATGCCACCTTCCTCTTCATAATAAACGCATTGGGCACACTCAATACAATCATCACAGCAGACACTGGCTCTATCGCTCCAAGTGATGAAGTAGGTGCGCTATTCGGAATACTGCAGTCAGCAGAGAGTCTTGCTGGAATGGTTGGGCCCTTCGTGGGTGGGATGATTTCGCATTACCTTGGCAAGGATGCGCCACTTGCTGCAGTGGTTGGTGTATACGGCTTTTTGTTTGCATTCGTTTCGTGGGGATATGAAAGGCATGTTATTTCCTCCAGCGATGGCAAGGCCAAACCCGAAGTCAAGAAGTCCATCTAGATGTGTTTCCATCATCTGTTCATACATAAATGTAATTTACATTCTTTCTATCATATAATTGTTGCATCTTCACTAGATATGAAATGCAATTTATATTCTTTCTATCATTTTGGTATTACCCTCTGCAGTATATAATTATTGCATCTTTATTAGATATTTAGATATGCACGTAGTTCATCATCTAACTCAGCTGGCACTGCAAGGAAACCATTATCTGCGCGAAACATCACTTCCCAGGCGTCTCCTTGCAGTGCATCAGCTAAATCTTTTTGTTTCGTGCCTGATGATACAGCAGAAGAAGTAACTATTTTCCTTTTCTTTGCGTTGAGCTTCGTTTTGTTGATAGGCCAAAATAGCCCTCCCTCCTCTAACCAAGCAAAGTCTACGCCCTCTTCGCCCAAAGGCCATATCGATGCAGCCCTACCCCATTGGGCTGCCTCTTTCGGGCATGTTGTAGCAAGATGACCATTACTCGGTTTGATTGGCATCCCTCTCATTTCATATTCAAGGCTCTGGAAATATGCAGCTGATTCATTGGATTGATATGTGCCAGGATCTAGCAAATCATAGGGTTCGTTGTTTATTATGATAGCTGACAGGGCATTGCCATTGACAACTGCTTCACTTTCATCTTGAGATAGCCCTCGATACAGAAAATTGTACTTTGATTTGATCACACTCGATAAAAACTCAGAATTGCAGATTTTGAGGATGAATTGCGCAGTTTCCTTTGTTGAGGATATGCGTTGATAAGATGCGCCCTCTGCATTTGCTCGGCTGATGAAGGGCG
Organism: Thalassiosira hispida; assembly: GCA_036939495.1. Taxonomy (NCBI): domain Eukaryota; phylum Bacillariophyta; class Thalassiosirophyceae; order Thalassiosirales; family Thalassiosiraceae; genus Thalassiosira; species Thalassiosira hispida. The sequence continues at coordinate 7,767 of JALLAU010000502.1, read as the reverse complement.
TTGATGGGTACCACGGCAAAAGAGATGATGCAACACCAATACTTGAAATTATGAGATCACGTCTTCTCTCGCACAACTCCTTCGCCCGGTGTTGTGTAGATGTACATGATGTGTCATGCCTATGCAAGCTATAGCAATTAGACGTTGCTCCGATCGGTGAAGCCCGAGAAATTGGAGGGGTAAATCCTACTGCAAACAGTCTTGTGGTTGCTGCTGCTACGAGGAATTGTAGGATGATGATCATCATGCGGTTGGCTGCTTTCCGATCAGCACTAGCAGAGAGTGTGGATTTGCCACCGTACATTAGAGATATGGTGCTGTGAGCAAAGACTTCTATCCAAGAGAAGAATCTAGAAGTGCATTCGCTTCATCGGGTGCTTCGTGCTTCTGACTTGAGAGGAAGGACAGAGGACAGAGGAGAGAAGAAAGGCAAAAAATTGATGGATAATTGTATTGGTTCCTATGTACATTTCGTCGAACGTATCATTGGAATCCAATTCCCGCCATTTTCACACCTATCCTACCCAGCCCACAGAGGCCGCCTTGCCACCATCACCGCCACCTTCCAGTCTCTTCCAGTCCAAAGCATGGTCATGGTTCTGGCAAGGATGAGATTCGCGTCCCTAAGGACAGCCCTACCTCTTGGGCATTCATCATTTTCGTCGTTGATCATCTCGAAGGTTTCAACGCATGTTATCCTGGTAAAAGCCCGACCGTCAACGCATTCATTGGTATCAAGGTTAAATTTGTATCGATACCACGCATTCTCGACCTCTACCGTCGAGAAATCCTCCACCGTCATAAATCAACAGGCAAGGCAAAAGTTCAAATGGAAAATCATTGCACGTGTAGCATACTACCTTCGGATTCCATTCCTCGTTTTGTCTGTCTATGGTATTGGATATCAGCAAGGCATTATGGACTACTCTCGAGATCCCAAAACTATGGAAACTAAACTGCTTAATACAACTTTGGCGTCGGTAGGATGCATGTCTCCAGAGGATAGAGAGAAGGTATTAATTGCACGTGAGGGGGAATGGAGGAATTTGCTATCCAAATTTCGTTCTGACCATCGCCTGCACCATGCTCAAGACGATGCTACTTACAATGAAAATCATCGGAGGATAGTGATGATGCATAACTCGAGCATTGTGGGAGAGAAGATTGTCAAAGTTGCCCAATCTTATGTCAAGGAAAAGCATTTGGATGCAGTGAAGGAAGCTACCAGCCATGTGCCTCCTGAAGTTATGGAGAACGAAAGGTTGCTCTATGAGGTCTTGGAACAGAATGAGGAAGTCGACCTTTGGACTAACGCACGTAGGCATATGGAGGGATCTTGGCAGTTCGTATTGATCCCCTCGGCCGTTCCAAATGCATTCGTATCTGAAATTCTTCCACATCGAATCTTCATTACCACCTCGATGTTTGAAACGTTCATTGAATCACAAGATGAATTAGCACTTGTGCTTGGACATGAGATTTCACACTTGATTCTTGGTCATTCTTCGGCGCGCAACAAAATGGAGAGTTCGTTCCGTACCCTTGAAATTCTGCTGCTATCATTGGATCCAACGGAAGGGCTGTTATCATTGGCGTTCATGACATTCCTAGCTTCATGTAGATCGGCTATTGGTGCAATTTACTCTCGCGACAATGAACGGTGTGCCGATGAATTGGGAATCAAATTAACAGCGATGGCTTGCTTTGATACAAAGGCAGCTTCTCAGGTGTTCAATAAAATGCATCAGCATAATGTAGAGTCCGGGATGGAGTCTTCATCGAGTAAAGTTGGATGGGGAGGTTTGTTGTCGTTCTTCGATAGCCATCCACCTTCAGAAGAGCGCTTTCGCACTTTACTAGAGGGGAGTAGCGAAGAGAATAAGGAGAAGTATGACGAGAGTTGTGCCAGCTTGAAGACTATGTTTTGGGAAGCCATGAAGCCCTAGTGGAGAGGAGGAAGATGATAGTAACGGATAACTTACTTGATAAGGTAAGATTACATCACAAAAACTCTCTACTATTTATCAGTACCAATCTAATCACACGAAAACCAACAAATTGATATCAATACCAATATAATCAAACGAAAAACAACAAACCGATAGCATTGTACAACTGAGGGCGCTTTGGTTTAATCGCAATCCATGTCTTCAATGGTGTTAGCGTAGTTATCAACAATGCTTTGAAGGCGGTTGTATGCGTTCTTCACGTCGTTCTTAAGAAAGGTCAGAGCTTTCGCATCAGTCATTGACATAGAAATGCCCGTTGTCTGAGCCTCGGTGCCCTTTGCAGTTTTGAAGTCGTCGCTGGCACTCAGATCCTCGACATCGTTTGCATCATTGCTTTAGCCCAAGGCTAAAGCTTCTGACAAGGGATCCAAAGTAGCGATAATGTACTATGTAAATAGCTATGTTTCACAACACAACATCATGACACGCCTGCATTCTTTGCCTAACCATCTCCAAGGATTATGGCAATACACGCCATCAGCCGAAAAGCAAAGTTGAGACACTGATTTATTTATTGGTTAGATCTTAGATTTCTCTGTTCCTTTTGGGGGATCTCTTTCTCTGTTCATATTCATATTCCTATTCTGATAGCACAGGCACTTTGACCTTCTTAGCCAACCGCAACACTGTTCCCCTAATGTGATGAGAGTTCAATCCCGCCATTTCGTACTGTTCATACTGCGTGGCCGCCTCGAAGTACGCATCGGGCAAAACCATGGGACGGAACTTCAAATTTCCCTCATCGAGCGCCCCGTCCAACGACAAAAAGTGCAACACGTGATCCCCAAATCCACCAATGCTTCCCTCCTCAACAGTTATGATGATACCATTGTCCTTCGCCAACTCCCGGACCATATCAGTATCCAAAGGCTTCATGAAACGTGCATCGGCAACGGTAACGGCAAGGTCGGGGTCCATCTCTTCCACTTCATCGGCGGCCATGAGCGCCTCGGAAAGACGTGTACCGAGGGTGAGGATGGCAACACGGTCTTCCCTCTTCGTTCCACGGGATCCGGCGCCCAATTTCGAGTCGGAGCTGCCGTTTGCGGGAGTTTCCTCGCTCATGGCACGAACTCCTCCTGGTAAGCGAATGATGCGTCCCTTTCCGATTTCAATGGGAATGCCTTCGCGAGAAGAAACAAAGAATGACAAAGAGGGGAATGACATTAGTTGAGTGATTTTGAATAGGCAGGAATAGGATGGATAAACAGCCACTCTCTCTCAAGCCAAGCAAACATTCCCCCCTTGAACACATCCAATTAAGCAAACGACACAACCCTGCTCAAGAACAAAAATCACACTCACCCTTGGTAGGAATCTCTCCATCCTCCAACTCATACCCAAACAGATTCTGCAACTTATCAGCTCCATATCCCACACCACGAGGATACCTCAACACACTTGGTCCATCATCAATCCCCGCACACGTCATGACCATATTCCTAAGCTCAATCTCATCACTGGGACTCATGATAGTCAAATTGGGGATACATCCCAAATATGCCAAATCATAACATCCATGATGCGTAGGTCCATCATTACCAACCACGCCCGCACGATCCAACATGAACCTAACGGGCAAATTCTGAATGGCCACATCATGCACAACCTGATCATAACCACGCTGCATGAATGTCGAGTAGATACAACAGAATGGCTTGAGTCCCTCACATGCCATACCGGCCGCGAAGGTAACGGCGTGCTGTTCGGCAATACCCACATCGAACGTACGCTTGGGGAAACGTCTGCCAAAGATATCCATACCGGTTCCACCGGGCATGGCGGCGGTAATGCCCACGATGGCACGGTCTTCGGTGGCGGCGTCGATCATGGTATTGGCGAATATGGATGTGAACGACGGAGCGGCGACCTTGCCCTTGACTTGAACTCCCGTGCCAATGTTGAATTTCGCGACTCCGTGCATACGATCACTTGCAGCCAAGGCGGGTGGGTAGCCATATCCCTTGGTAGTCTTGATATGAAGCAATACTGGCTTGGAGGAATCAGAATCCCTCAACTTTTCAAGGATGGGGACCATAGTCTCCAAATCATGTCCATCAATCGGACCAACGTAGAAGAAACCCAATTCCTCAAAGACAGTCCCGCCAGTGACGAGACCACGCGCATACTCATCAATACGCTTATTCACATCCTGAACATTCTCGGGAAATAACCTGTTGAAACTCTTGGCAAAGTCGCGAAAGTCCTGAAATGGCTGGGATACGATCAAATTACTCGTGTACGTGGCTAGCTGCGAGGCCGGACGGACCCCACCGGCGGTCTGTGTTCCCGTGGGCAAACTAACTTGACCATTATCATTCAACACCACAATCATCCTGCTGCTCAAATACCCCGCATTATTCATGGCCTCATACGCCATACCCCCCGTAATGGCCCCATCACCAATCACGGCAATACAATTATTCTTACGCTTGTTCAACATACTCTTGGCCACGCTCATACCCTGCGCGGCACTAATACTCGTGGAGGAATGTCCAGCGCCGAACGAATCGTATTCACTCTCCTTTCGTTTACAAAATCCCGACATGCCGTTCATTTGTCTCAATGTGGGGAATCGGTCTCGTCGTCCCGTCAACATTTTATGGCCGTAGCATTGATGGGCCACGTCCCAGATGATGTCATCCTCAGGCATGTCGAATACGTAGTGTAGCGCCACGGTCAATTCGGTGACGCCGAGGGAGGAACTGAAGTGTCCACCCGTCTTGGATACGGCTTCGATAATTTCCCATCGTAGTTCGTGGGCGAGTTGTTGTAGCTCTTCCATGTTAAGGCGATTCATATCATGGGGGAACTTGACGGAATCGAGGATTGGTTTGGAGGTTGGGCCGGCGTAGGGGGGTCCTTGGGGTGTAACGCGGTTGATTGATTCGTTGAGGCGTGTAGAGCTGGCTGGTGAACTCTGGACGTTCGTTGTTGGTAGCGTGAACGCCGTCGTCGTTGTGGCGGCTGACGCCGCTAGGAATGCTGCGGATATGATCTTCATCTTTTCCTATTCAGTCTTAAATGTATTTGCAAAATTATTGGTACAATCTCTCAGCGTTGGTAATTCTTCTTTACTTCTCTCGGCACTGACTTGATATAATAGAGGAGTGTATTCAAAAATGTGAGGAGACCCCGTCAAACTTTCTCCTGACAAATAATAAAACAGGTCTGCAGCACGTTCTAAAACAAAACAAGCGTAGATGCATTCGAAGCTACAAAAATCTTCTTTGATGGCGTCGCAATGTCGTCGGTGCGTGGTGATGGGCTGATGGGTGAAGCGGGATCTCGGGTAAAATGAAAATGTGCGCACTTTCTAGATAAGAAGTCGTTTGGTTCCTCGTGGCGTTGGTTCGTCGCTCGATTTGATTTGGTTGTGTCTACGATACGTAGTCTTTCGTTCAACTTTCATTGGCGGGCGGGCTCGCGCGCGGTACCTAGAGTGAATTACGTGTTGAACTTGGATCTATCGCCAAGATCTATCCAGAATTGAAGGTTTTGCGGATACAAAAGGGTGAACGTTGCAGCTCTAGCGATACCTAGCACGACCGTCTCAATGTCGAGATGGCGTGACGTCACTATTGCTATCAGTTGTTCTATGACGTTGTGGACGTAATGTGGTGATGTCATACGTCATATCGTACCACATATTATGGTATCGTGATACCTTCCTCGCGACACGCATTTTAGTTCGTCGCCTGGCGGCCGTCGGCGCAACTAATTGGGAAGTACCTACCTACCTACAATATTCGTATCTACATACAGTCAGATTCAGTCTAAGAGACACTAAATTAGATTTGCTGTCATTTGATCAATATTTGGATTCACAGCTATGGAGAATTCCTGCTGGTAGATGTCATCCAACCGGAGTTGCTAACACTTTTAATTTTGAAAAATTTCGTGTTGCGTCCGAGATATGGACGATCAACGATATCGGTCGGCCGAGCATCAAGCGATTTGCACGTTTAATGTTAATAAACCGCCAATATACGTCCGTTTGCTATGATTTAAAGTATGCATACTTTCTCTACTGTGTCTGGGCTTCATGTTGACCCATCAAACTTGTCTCAGGTGTACCATAAGCCCAAGTAATGGTGGTTCAAAGTGTGAGGATACATACATTTCGTGTATCATGACAGCAGCATGATAAAGCCGAACGATACACCATCCGGGCCATATCGTGGTCAAAACCCAATATTACAAGGCTTCCAATACATCAGTACAATTCCCTTGGCAGGTACTTTCACTTGGTTAGCTCATTTGGCCAAGAACACTGAGATTAGTAAAAGTTGTATCTTTGTTAGTGTTTTGCATGTTATTTGTGAGGATCTCTCGATTTGAAGAATCTCTTGGTTTGAACTTTACTCTACGATAGATATTATTCACCGAAGTTCCATTATTTCGAACATGAAAACTGCTGGTACTAAACGCCCTTTGTATGCACAAGAGAGTCAAACCATTCAAAATCCCCACAATTTAATGAATAGCAAAACGCGAAATGTATGGCAACTGTAGTTGTAAGGCGCGATTCTCACGGTTAACGGCCATTGGGAATGAGGGTGCTGATGAGGCCACTTGGTTGTGGTCGGAAACGGCATAGAAGGAGTGTTTTCTGTTAGGTAGAATACCTGTGGAGTTTCTTGGCGGTTGACTCCTAGTGTCTTATAAGTCGTACGTACTTGTATGTCCGTCGTGCGAGAACGTGTCAAGATGACCTTTGGATTCTTCTCTATTTTTTTGGCCGACAAGCACACACTTGCGTGACCTTGAGAACTTTCTCAAGTTTCCTAATAATTTATAAACTCACTGTTACACCCAACAGCAAATTGGTTGGTACTGTGGTCGTGCTGGGGTTGTTTCTAGGGTGTTTGGTCACTCACGAAACTACTAGCATTAGTCTAAATCCATCACGAGAATCTTACTTGGACAGAAAAGGTTTTCAAATCAGCACGGTGGTGACCCTCGTGGTCAACAAGTAAAGCCAAGCCAAAATTTAAGTCTGTTTTTATCTATTATCCCCTTGATTTTGTGTACAATGATGATCAGAAGACAATGCCCGGTCAAGTGCATATGGTGGTAGAAATGGTCTCGAGCAACATGTAGTCATCTTGGTCTCAGTCTTAGTATGTCCTTCCTGTCTGGGTTATGAATTGCCCAGAAGCAATGGCGATTACTCTCATTATGCTGTAACACACCATAAGCCAAGTCCGGAGGGTACAACTTGTCTGGCTTGGCTGAAAAACACAGGCCAATTGATTCTGACCATTCAGTCATAGAGTCATAGCTTAGAGCGTGGGCTGTACAAGAGGAAGCTTCTCAGACCTGTATTGCATCCAACAAGTGGTTTGAAACACCTCAGAAGCAATGGGCATTCCTCCTTACATAGAAACACAACACAATTTGCCATGCCCAGAGTGGCCAACTTGGCTGGCCTTGGACAAAACAAGGCAATTCATTCCAACCATTTGGGCATAGAGTGATGCACTAAAGTTGTGTGATACCAGAGGAAGCTTCTCATACCTGCTCCATACATCCAACCGGTGTTATGAAATAGCCCAGAAGCAATGGTGACTACTCTCACTATGTTGTAACACACCATAAGCCAAGTCCGGAGGGGACAACTTGGCTGGCTTGGCTGAAAAACACAGGCCAATTGATTCTGACCATTCGGTCATAGAGTCATAGCTTAGAGCGTGGGCTATGCAAGAGGAAGCTTCTCAGACCTGTATTGCATCCAACAAGTGGTTTGAAACACCTC
>JALLAU010000501.1:0-14783 GCA_036939495.1 Thalassiosira hispida | reverse complement strand
TCTGGAAAAGGGGACTTGGAGAAAGGAGGTAGAAGACGAGGAAACACGCAGCAGACAAAAACAATTTGCCGACAGACCATCGTAATTGTATCCTTGATTGGGATCATTCTCGCAGCAAGCTTGGCAATCGGGTATGCGGTCGTTAGCAATGGCAATGGCCAACCCAACAAACGAGGACAGCCATCATACTCTGTAGCAGCAGAAAGTGGAGTACCAGAGCCAGAACAGCAACTTCTCGAAATTGCAGAACGAGTCATCACTGCGTGTAGCGAACGCAGTCTAGACAGGACATGACCGAATGCCAAACATTGTGTCGTTCGAACATATGCTGCTTTGAGAAAGGAGAGTACAATTGTGAAGAGGATGAGAGTAAGGTATGCGCCGTTTATGCTGGTTGTGAGGCTTTGATGGAAGGTGTTCCTTTCGAAGCTGCGACTGAGGATGAAGAGTAACCATTACATGTTACAAGCTGTCAGCTCTCATCGCTGGCCAATTTAGAAGATTGAGTGTGTGAAATAGTGTGAATATATGAGCGCGCCTGAGTTGAAGCAAGTGGGCTATGATGACGATAGTAGAGCGCACACCAAAGAATCTTATAGCTATGTTAAGTTGCCAAATGGTCTTCGGCGACAACTTTTATGTTTATTGCATCAGAAGTCATCAATTTAAGCTGTTTTCAAAAGATATTGTATTCAAGTGAATCACCTCGATACCTGGCTGGCATGGCTTGACTTTCCGGAGCTTCTTTGCTATGCTGTTTATGGAATTCGTTTCCTATGCAGAAACATCGTTTCTTAGCATCACTGCCTTGACATCCAAAAGAAATGACTGCATTTGACTGCATGCCATTTTTTCATAACCATCTTCTAATCTTGGCATGCATGCTCATGCATGATTATTTCATGAATCCCTCCTCTGAAATGCATTAGCCAATGAGAAAATGCTAATGTGTTATCTTGAAACGCCCTCAGTTTTTATATTTGTTCAACCAGATCAACAAGTATTATTTCGATGCCATGACTGCCTGTTCCATCACTTATAGCAAAGTCGGAGATATTATTCCGATTTCAAAAAAAAAGCAACTGATTTGGAAACTGTAGTATGTCATTTGCTGATTGCTTTTGTGTCAGAATGGAACTATTGATGTGATGAGAATGAAAGCAGTAGGTAGTATAGGGTGTAAGAGGTTGATGATAAGACCAATAGGTGCATGAGTAGTGATGAGTACTGTTTATTGTACCATGTATCAGTATCATGTACTTTTCATTTGTGCCAGATAAGATATCATGTACCTAAATAAACTCATCATTTTCATAGATGGTTGATCATAGATTCCACTCTTCATTCTGTTCGCCGGATAAAAATAGCACATAGCAAAGAATCATTTATTACAAGCCCTGTGCATTCGGTCACCTAAACCAAAAATAGCATTAGAAAGTACAAAACCAACATCAGTATTTTGTTCAATAACACACATATTTCCCTAGATAGTTGTTAGAGGTTCCACTCTTAAAACAAATGGCCCCTGAATTTCTCGTCGTCTGCATTGTACTCGCCAGATCAAAAAATAGCACAATGCAAAGAACCAAACTAATACTCATTTCCAATTCCTCGTCTTGTGCATTTGGTCGCTTAAACCAAAAACTAGCATGCAAAGTTAGCATTTGCCCTGGAGATGCCAGTGTTCCAAAAATAGATCTTAATGATCTGAACAAACATACATTTCACCCCTCAGGAATCAGTAGCCTCTGATAGTAACATGCTTATGGCAAGTTGGACATTTCCACCCGCATCCTTCAAACAGCGCTGTGCAGATGCTTCAGTGAACCCCATGACAACAATTTCGTCCACTCCGTCCTCGGTTGATGTATCATTGGTTGGAGCTGCATCAGCAGAAGTGCTGGTGGAACTTGCTTGTAATTCTGGATTGCTTGTTTCTGTGAAATTGTTTGCATTTGGAGTAGAAGACATGGAGGCTACTCCAGGCGAAGCCTTGGCACAATGAGATGCCGTCGATGATACTGAACTGTCATCTCCATCTAAATGAATTATGGGATTCTGCTTTGATGCTTTGATAATAGGTTTCTCTGTGGAAGATTGCTCCCGGTCACTCTTTTTAGCAGATGCAGAAGATGCCTTCTTCCATGCATCAAGAATTGGTTTCTTCTTCGACCTTGTCTTGACGGGTGTGAATTTGTTGCTGCTTTTCTTCTTGTCTTCTTCCTCTTGCAGTTTCATGGCCAATTCATGATCTTCACGAGCCCGTGTTTCTGTCGCCCTTTGCCTTTCTGTCTCCTCTTCTTCCATGATTTCCCTAGCTCGTGCTTCTGACGCCCGTTGCCTTTCGATCTCCTCTTTTTCCATCATTTCCCGAGCTCGTGCTTCTGACGCCCTGAACTTCTTCACGTATTGCTCATCCTCCTTCTCCTGCCTAAATTTGGGGTCTTTATGCAACAAATCTTCCAACAGCTCACCGGATTTAAGCGCTAGACGATGGGGACCTTTCGTTGGAGTTGGCTCATCCTCCCACTCATCGCCTGAATCAGAGGAGAGCGAGTAACATTCATCACTTGAATCCCCTCCAGTGAAGCCATCGTGTTTCTCCCACCAATTATCATTTTGATCACTTAGATCAGCTTCTAAATTCTGATTCATTTTACTCGCCCTTCTATGCTGACGCATCATCTTCCTCTCCCTCCTATTGTCACGCTTGGCCCAGCCAACCAATTGAATCGTCGCCTCAACTGCATCTTGCCAAATAGCTTCAGGTCTACCTTTCTTCTTTCTGCTGGTACCCCAACTGTTGCGCTTGGGGTCATCCCCCCCTTCGTTTTCCAACAACCTTTCCAACACTCGAACCATAAACTTCCTTTTGCACTGAACACAATCAGGCTCAACGGTGAATTTAACATTGCGTTGTCCATTGGGAATGTGTTCCTGGCGGTAATCATGCTCTGTCACTTCCTTAGAGGCATCGATTCGATGTTTCAGACAGGGTTTGCAAATGGCCAGGTTTGGAAATGAATGAGTTTGGACTTGGGACAATACTTCCAATGGATCCTTGCATTCCTTTTCCGAGAAGATTGATGGCGGGAGTTCGGGCAAGGCGAGACGAGTTGTGCATCCACATTTTGGCATTGGGAATAGATTGCGATGGGAGGGGCGGTCGTGATGTCGCTTCCTTTTTCTATCATTTCCTGCAGCAGGTTGCTTTGTGTCCAAGTCAGAGTGGTCAGCTTTGTCTTCTGCAATTGCATCATACCAACCAGTGCCACAGCACGAGCATCTAGGGAAGGAAAGATTCAGAACCTCTTTTATTGCATTGGGAGTGGATCTTGATCCTGATGGGGTCGCCGCCGCTGGTGAAGATGTCACTGATGAAGAGGGGGACGCATATGCAGCAGATGTTGCTGCACTTGGTGGGGACACATCTGCAGGTAATGTCGCCGCCATCTCTTTTGACCCCTTGCCCTTGCCCGGAAACATCTGAACCTCGACAACGTGTTGATGTTGTTCTGGCACGTCGATCCAATCGATCACACCTCCGTCTTCGCAGGTAGTGGCTTTCAACTCCATTGTTGCAGGTGTTGCGTTCAATGGGCGCCTAACGCATGCAATGGGAGCTTATTAACTCCGGGATAATAGGGCCGACGATAGATCTCTGTGTCATGTTAGATACATGATGTTATCGTACCGTACTACCTAGGTACCTACATATGTCTTTTTTTGCTAAAAAAGGTGAAAAAAGGGAAACTCTTGAATTTTCGCGTGAAGTCAACGGGTTTCTCTGAGAGTGCAATATCCATTCAAATTTCACTTACATTTTTGTGCGCTGAGTTTTGGCTCGTACCTCATAAAGGAACATGTAAACACAAAGATATATCTGAAACTGAATAGTAGCCAATGCCGCTCCTCTTAAAGCAGTCGCAGTACTGATGATATGAACTCGATATATGTCAGTATGTTTAGGCAGGCACCATTTTTACTATGGGCACCCAGTCGAATCTCTTGGTTTGCAACATCGAAATCATGGCATCAATCCTCCAATTATTTTTTGAGTACTCATATTTACTTCTACTACATCTTAGGAGAACAAATCAAATAGCATGCTCAGGCACTCTGTTAGCACAAAAATTTGCTGCACATGCCATAAACTTCTTGCCATTCCACACAACAGATGAACGTGTACATGATGTCCCTCCCTTAAGTGGCTGCAGAGTCAATTGACAAATATTATCCTTCTGGCTCGTATCGAAGGAATCGGCTTGAGCTCGAATCTCAACAACACTCTCAAGCTGTGGGACTTCAGAGATAATTCCCAGCGCAACGGCATTGGATATAATTTCAGACCATAGAGACTCAATTACGATCGCATCGAATATGATGGCATTATCGTTCCATTGGGAAAGGGTAGATTCTTGCACATCAACATTTTTGTCCACACAAAGTAATTCCCCAATGGTAGCAGTGATGGAACGGACTACCCTCACAAACTCGGCTAGACCATGAATGTGGTCACGAAGCTTCCTTGACTTGATTATGAATGCTCTATCGGCGGAGGAGAGACTGTTTGATACGTAATCCAAGATCTTGTTACATCTTTGTAAATCACTTTCGACAGCACTGATGATGACAGTTTTCCAATCTGCAGGTAGCCTGCCAAACTCATCACCAAGCTTGCTGCGTAGAATCGCCTCTAAATCCCCTTTCTTGTCTGATTCTGGTTGAGGCGTGTTCTCTTCGAATGAAGAGAAGTCTCCAAAGCCATCACCAAAATCATCAAGCTTGCTCTCTCCGACGGCATCACCAGCTGTGTCATCAGTATTTTGAATAGTGTCTGCTCCTTCGAATGTGCCGAAATCATCGCCATCGTTTCCTCCTGAAGTTTCGTTTTCAACTGGAGGAGAGGCTGCGACTTCTTCAGCACCAGCAACTTCAAACTGCCCAAAAGAACCTTCTTTGTTGGCGGCGGCAGATGAGAACGCATCGAACTGCCCGAAGTCGTCGTTAATTAGCACAGCCTCATTGTTGGCCACTGGGACAGCCTCGAAGTCTCCAAAGCCCTCGTCTTCGTCATTCGTTTGCGCAGCCTCTTTGGTTTCTGGAGGGGTAGCATGCGCCTCGAACTGCCCGAAAGCCTCATTTTCGTTGACAGCGGATCTGTCCTGAGCTTCTCCAAAATTTCCAAACATATCTTCCCCAGCTTCGCTGTTTTTTTGGGCTGACGGAGAGGCAGTATACTCAGGCAAGTCATCTTGGGCACCATCTTGGGATGCCGCTGGAAAAGCATCGAACTGGCCGAAACTCTCCTCTTCAATGTTTGTTTGTACAGCTTCGAATTTTCCAAAGTCATCGGCTTCTTCGTCGTTGCTTTGAACACCTTCATCAGATGCTACTGGGAAAGCCTCAAACTGCCCGAAACCCTCATCTTCGTTGTTCATTTGCACAGGCTCGGAATGACCCCCAAAATCACCAAATGTGTCTTCGTCTTCTTCCTTTTGATCATCAGCCACCTCAAACCCACCAAGGGGTGGTGGGGGGATCTCACTAAATGCATCAAACAAATCGCCATTGTTTGAACTTGCGAACTCGTCACCGGATGGTTTTCCGTCAGCAGCCGCAGAGGTTGTCTGAACATTAGCCTCGAAATCTCCAAATTGGTCATCGTCAAAAGCATGTTCCTCGGGCTTTGCTGCGGTGTCGTTGAAGTCTCCAAACAAATTAACATCAGCCTCAGTTCTGCGCCCATTGCTTTCGACATGTGCGTCCATGCCAACTGCAGGGAAGCTCTCTCCAGGACCTTCGAAACCACCGAAGTCGTCATTGTCAATTTCACTTCCTGCATCAGCTGGCATCTCATCAACAGGAGCCTCAGTTGATTCCACAGATGGCAGTGGCGCATTGTTTGAACTTGAGAATGCATCAAACATATCATTGTTAGTTGGTGCAGCTACAGTGGCAGCGGGAGCATCTTCATTCTGGTTAGTCCCCTCAAAGTCCCCAAAGCTATCCTCGTTTACTTCATTCGTCTCCATAATATTTTCATTCATCGTTGTGAACGCACCCAAACTTGGCAGCGGGGCGTCCTGCACTTCGCCAAACGCGTCAAACACAGAAGACAGCGTGTTGCCACCAGTGTCATCATCACTATTAATTGTCCCCACCAAACCCTCTGTATATTCCTTTGCAATGTCACCCATCACCTTTTCATTGGCACTCAATTCGATCTTCTCATCAGTGGCAGTGTCTTCAAAGTCACCAAAATCGTTGTCGTCCTCGTCGTTGGTCTTCATCTCCTCCGAAAAGTCATTGTCTTCAGCGGTGTGGCCAGAAGCTTCAAAATTACCAAAGCCATCATCATTGTCTTCGGCATCCATTTCATTTCCGCTAATCGCAGAGAACGAACCTAAAGGAGGCAATGGTGCATCCTGCACATCAGCCAATGCGTCAAATACAGATAGCTTATCGCTGCTTGTCTTTTCAGCATCAACACTGCCAATGTCTTCATTAGACAAGGGCTCAGGAAGTATTCCTCCATCATCAGTGTTGTCGTCACTTGCCTCTGTCTCTACATTGCCTTCCATGATGGCGTCAGCGTCATGATCAGCAGAGACTTCTTCCGGAGCTTCAAAGTCACCAAACCGGTCATCGTATAATGCTTCTTCGACCTCCTCGGTTGCTTGTTCTTCTGCTACTTCGTCGACGTTTTCAGAGGTAGTAATTATTTCATTCTCATTCCCACTGCTTGCAGAGTGGAAGGGACCTAACGGAGGCAATGGTGCATCCTGTACCTCGGCCAATGCATCAATCACAGATAACTTGTCACCAGCAGGGTCATCGCTCGAGACCTGCAAATTATCGGAAGAGGGCTCAGATGTCATCATTTCTCGAGATAAACGATAATTGTTGTTGGCTTCATCAGGCTCAGTGCCATCAAAGTCTCCAAAAGTGTCTCCTTCGACATCGTTAACAGTCTCTCCATTTGTTTCTGATTCAACCTGCTCAGTCCCATCAAAGTCTCCAAAATCGTCTTCTTCGTCAACATCGTTGGCAGCATCTTCATTTTCTTCTGTTTCAACCTGCTCAGTGCCATCAAAGTCTCCAAAATTGTTTTCTCCGGCATCATCGTCGGCCTCTCCTTTCTCTTCCAAGTTGTCACCATCCTCTGCATGATCTGCAAAGTCTCCAAAATCATGATCCTCTACATTCTCGGATTCCTCGGTCACTCCACTTCCACTCGCGGAGAATGCACCTAAAGATGGTAAGGGTGCATCTTGTACGTCAACCAATGCGTCAAATACAGATAGCTTGTGGCCACCAAGGTCAGCAGATACCGCTTCAGCAGGCACAGGTTCTGGCAGTGCATCGTTAGCTGAGCTATGACCAGAGCCAAAGTCGCCAAATCCACCGTCAACTCCCTCGTTTGCATTCACATCATTATTGATGTCGGCATCAGCAGCGTCAGTATCACTCTGCACATCGCCAAAGTCACCAAACCCATCATCTTCAACTTCAACATTGGCATCGAACTGTCCCGTGTCCTCAAAGTCTCCAAAATTATCGTCACCTTCTTCCGCATCAGTCACAGCTGGAGCCGGGACATCTGACTCCTCCACCAAGGAACCAAACGCGTCTGAAATGGACAGGGGTCCGCCAGTGCCCATAGCTGGCTCTGGTACTGGTGGTGGCATAGCTGCTGGCATGTCAGCAGTGGTGCCCATAGCCAGCCCTTCACCAGAAGAGGGCTCATCACTGAGTGAGTCATCATTGGACTCTCCCTCAAAATCACCAAAATCATCGTCTTCCTCAGGTTGGTCTTCTGCTTCGGCAGATGATTCAGTCTTAATATCATCAGTCATGTCATTGTTGTTGTCTGCTTCTGGAGGGGGGTTGGCCATGTCTGCAAACTCTACACCTTGATCCGAAGGGTTGGTGCTTGCAAATCCACCAAAATCATCATCTTCTGTTGTCTGCGCCATGTGTGTCATCTGTTCATCAGGCACAGTGCCGCTTGTTGTTGGCGGGGCGGGGAAACTATCAAAATTCCCAAAATCATCTTCATCGTCTTCTTCCCCAAGCTGACCTCCAAATGAGGAAGGTTGTGGCGTCTCTTCCACGGACTCGACACTATCAAAATTCCCAAAATCATCTCCATTTGACTCTGCATCTGCACCAAACTGACCAACAGCCCCTGAATCATCTGCCTCCTCCAAAACTTTTCTATCCTCTATAATTGGTGTAGGATCAGGTGTCTGCAAAACTGGCAAGGGACGATCCTCAACTTCAGGCAACGATCCAAACGCATCCGAAACCGACATGGGGGTCACACCACCCCCTGACCCACTCGATCCCTCACTCTGCTGCCTCTGCCACATTTTATACTGCAAATCACGATTCGTCAGCATGTTCGACACAACATCATCATCATCACTACCACATTTGCTAGCACTCCCCCCACCAAAGTCTAACGCGGGAGATGCATCCTGTGTAGGAGAGGAATATGTCCCCATCAAGTAGGCCACTGTAGGGCATCCCGTATCCCCGCTAAACGCGGGAAGGGCCACGACCAGGTGCGAATTCCTGTCGAGAGTTTCCTTCAACACTCCCAACTTTTCTGCATCTGCCAAAGTATCAGGTAATGGTGGTAAGAAATGGGCTTGGACCATGCCAACCAATCGTAAAAGTATGTAGAATTGAGATCGTTTTGTGAGTGTTCCCACGGCATCGGGATCGGCGACGCTCCATACCAAACGGAGTAAAGAGCGTTCGACGCTGGAGGTGGTTAGGAAGGGTACTGCCTGACGACCTGGGAGGCGTATATCGGATTGATCGATGTTGGCATCGTGTGGGTTGAAGGGTATGTCGAAGTAGGTGGAGAGGAGGTAGGAGGTGTATGCTCGTTCGAGGGGGGTTGGACGGTAGGATGGAGGGGTGCTCATGATATGGTCGTGATATATCAATCGATGGCTCTAACATGAACCCAGAAGATCGAATACTTGCTCTTAGCGAGCTTGGGCTAACTTGGGCTGATTTGATGTGGCCAAAAGCGGCGGTTGGATGAGGGGTGGTGGTTTGTGTTAGTGTTAGAGCAGGTTAGAGCCACTTCCCTAATAAACTAAGAAAGATATCTTGTGTTGTGTTGTCTGAAGTTGTCTGGTTTGTTATTTGTGATTAGTGCCAGTTGAGAGTCCTAATAAATAACATTCTGCAAGATAGTGCAGAGAACTCGTCATACTAATCCTTTGTTTTGCACTTCATTCAAGATCTAGTGCCTGCTTTCATAGAACCAAAAGTGCCACCCGTACCGTACGATCCTACGTACGAGTACAATAGAGTTTGGTAATTGTAAAGTCAACTGACGAAATCTGAAAGTAATTGCGAGTTGACAAATAATGGTGCAATGAAAAGTGATGAGAGCGATGGATGCAGCTGAGGTAACGCCCGTGTGGCGATGCGATGTATGTCACGTGGCAGTGTTTAACGCCTACAACGAGGCAGTGGAGCATGAGACACTGTGCAGTAGGGGAGGACCGTCGGCGGCGACAGCGGGAGGAAAAGGAGAAATGATGGAAGATGCTGTAGCGTCATTGCGCAATGTGGATCATTCAGAAGAAACATCAACTGGAGAACGACGAATTATTGACGTGGGTGAGACAGATGGAACTGTACAAGTACAACAGCAAGAAAAGCCAATGGAAGATTATATGGCTAGACTGCCGTCGCTAGAGAGAGCATCAAAAAGTGACAAATCAATTACACAAAAAGAAATAATATCAAGTACTAAACAAAGTACGCCGAAAGTGGGGCAAAGACTACCGCCATCGCTATGCTGTGAGGGGCACCTGAATGGACGAGTCATCTTTCGTTATGATGGTGTAAATCGTGCAAAAGGAAAAATGAGAGATTTGAATGTTTGTGGTGCTCATAGCATTGGTTATGGCAAGACCTTCAAGGGCGTTGATATTATGTGCGTGGCGCGAACGGGTGATATGAATATGAATGCCTTCTTCTATAGTGCACATGGTTCCGAAGAGTGGTTGGCTGAGCATCAAAAGGGCAAAGCTAAAAAAATGGCATCAGTAGCAAGAACATCTGGCGAGAAAAAGACCCAGGTTGGATACATTCTGAGCCTGAAGAATGCACCAATAAACAATCTCTCTGTCTCAAATGATACAGGACATGAAGGAGGTGGAGGTGCAAGTTGTTCAAAGGATTGCACTTCAAGAAACATAAGAAGAGCGTCGATGGTTAGGGTATCAGCAAGTGCGACGAGTGTTCCTCTTTGTTTCGCACATGTTAAGCCGAACCCAGAACCAGCAGCAAAAGCAAAGAAGTTTTCACATTGCATTTGCGGCAAAAACAAGTGCAAGGAGCTAGTAGAGAAACTGAAACGGTTGGGCGTGCAGTGCTGGAAGTTGAAAGTGCCACCTGAACAAAAACGAATTGGTGGTGAGCTGGCTAATCCCAGCTCAATCCATAAGCAAAGCCTCCGGGATGGAGTGCACGAATGCTTAGGAAATGATGGTGGAGAATATGTGTGGATGCATCACTTCCATCCTTCAACCCGGCCAGTAGTTTACGAATCAGTGCACAATAAGAACCAGCCAATGATGGCAAAATATTTGGTTCCTGCTGAAGAAGGTGTAAGCGCCAATTTGAAAACCAAATGTGTCCTTCGCGGACGAGAGGACCATGTGTACACACTGCCAACTTACGATTTATTGATGGCAGAGAAAGATTACACTGAACTCTTCAAGAAAGTCTTAAAATTGAACATGACCAAGGAGGACGTAACAACAAAGACCACTCTACTTCATCAACATGCTGGGATAATGAAGGATAGTGACTCTGTACGATGTTTCATATCATTATCATCAGAAAGAAACAATAATTGTGGTGGGGATTCAAGAGAGTCACAGACTACTAACATTTCTCAACGCAACCCAAACGTTGCCACAGCTAGTAGTGAGGTAACACTTACCTACGAGAACAGAGGCAACATAGCAAAGCTTCCCGTGGCATTTGGTTTTTGGCTGGATGATGGCGCTTCGAAAAGTTCAGCCCGGGCTGCTACAGAGAAGTTGGCAACTCACCATAAAAGTGCCACAAATACAGAGAGACAGGAAGTGACTCAACTGCAAACCAACACATCAAAGCTGATCCCTAAAGTTGCCATGGATAGTATGAGATAAAACTGAACAACTCAAACATGGACTCATAGCAAAGCTTCCCGTGGCATTCGGATTCTTTTTGGAAAATATCCCTTCAAAAAAGTTGAGCCAGACTGCTACAGAAAAGTGGCTTGCAAGGGGGGTGAATACCGAAGAATGTGACTCGACTCAAAGGACAAGAAAAGGAGCACTCCAGCCAAAACCGCTGCCAATGGATCATCAAAAATAAGAGTAAAACATGTGAGAAGGAACACAACCAATCCGCCACCGGAAGTGGCTGGCCCTGATTTTCCAGTGGGATGGACCACAAAGACTTTTGAGAGAGCTAGTTCAATACCAGGAAAGAGTGCCCCCTATAAAGTTTTCTATTCGCCCGTGACCAAGGCTTAATTCCGGCCAAAGAAAGGTGCTCTCATCTTTGTCCAGATCTTGAATGAACCTTAGGTAGATGGCGAACAAATGGCTTTCGATGTGTTCAAGAATAGGGGACGCAAATTGTAGTAATAATGGTTCGTTAGCAGGAACTCTCCAGCACATTCTCATAAATTTAGTTTGATCTAACCTGCTTGGATCTATCTATCTCTGATCTCTCTTGTATGAGTGATATTTTTGGGGGGGTATATCGTATGGCGGGTTAGAAGAAACACTCCCTCTCCACAACGCAACCTCCAACATCGACAATCGACAATGCAAAGGACAATGCAAGCGGAGATGATGCTGCAACCGAGATAGTCCTGTTGGCATTAAGACACAAGTGTGATGCCGTTGGAAGATGACGGAGCTTCGCCAAAGGCTGCAAACAAGCATAAGCCCAAGGGGGAAAGACGATGCAAACGGTTGTGCTCTTTTCCCGGATGCACCAACCTATAAGTCAGCATAGCGGAGTACGCTGCTCTTCGCACCGTTCCAAATGCAGTCACGTGGGGTGCCAGAGTCATATCAAGAGGGGAGGGCGCTGCCACTATATTGGAGCGTATGAGCTCGAAACTTGCATCATCGAAGGGTGTAAGAGAGCCGTCAATACCAAGGAAGGCCAGTATTGCGATGTCCATCACATGTCTTCACCTCGTGACGAGGTGATGAAAGAGATGAATGCAGCCGCGGTGACCCCCGACAATAATAACATGACGCGGCAATGGAAATGTGATAAATACTGTGATGCGTTGTTTGATAGCCACACTGAGGCCGTAGAGCATGAGACGCTGTGTAGGGGATCTGCGGGAGAGACGATGGAACCGTCGCGGGATGGAGATCATGTCGCGCATCTATGGATGAAGGATTGAATGCTGAGGATAGCTCGACGAGCGCCATAGATGGAGAAACTGTTTGGAAATGTGATTTATGTAAGGAGGCAACCTTTGATACTTGTGATGAGGCCGTTGCTCACGAACAGGTATGCACTACTGGTGGGTCAAAGACGAACAATGACGAGAAATTAAACACTGAATGGAGACAACAGCTGTCTCTGCAGGAGCGAGAAAACAATCATGAATCATTAGTGCAAGAAAGGTCAAATAAACATGCTGAAGAAGGACAACGACTGTCCTCTCAGCAAGAGAGAAAGGATAAGGATATTGCTTTGGAATATGGCGAAATATCAGTGTTGCAAGAAAAATCAACTGCTGAAGGTGAACAATAATTAATTTGTGATTTCGAAGAGGGTAAAAAGGATAAGCGTGATGGTGCCTCCAATACTACTCCAAAATCTTCCCGGCAATATGAGAGTACCAATGATGAAGTTGATGACGAAGCATCCACAGTATCCATTTGGGAATGTGACATTTGCCGAAAGGCAGCATTTGAAAATTATGACGATGCTGTGGCTCATGAAAAAAAATGTACTGGTGGCAAAGCCGGCGGCAGCGTACGTTGTTGAGAGTAACGGGCAGCAGCAACTTCTACCGCCGACGCCGCCATCGCAGAAGAAACAAAAACTGTCAGTGGTCGAGTTTGGTGAAATAGTTGTTGAGTCTGAGTCTGCTGCTTCTCATGAGATGGGCTCGAAGTTCTGGGAGGGCCACATCTCTTCTAGTCTTTCAACTCACAATCCAATACAAAGCGGCGTGCCCACGAAAAACCCTGTACTTCAAATAAAGTCACTCGAAAATCTTCAACTCACAATCGAACACACTTTGGTGTAACTATGAACAATCCTGTGATTGAAGTAACACGTCAACCTAACCCATCGGCAGGCTCTACAACGTTCTGCAAACATCAAGGATGCAAAAGAAATGCTTACAGAGTCGGATTTTGCTTTAGACATTATATGTGGAAGGGGGTGGCAGTGAAAGAAAGCAACCCACTTGCAAACAAAGAAGGAACTACAGTAACAAGAATACCTGGTAGGAAAACAGGTGATTGGAGTACTCCTAACAGCCTATCTTTCGATCAATTGGCGAGAAACCTCAATGCGACGCGCGAGGCTCCTCTACGGTTTCAAATCTAGAAGAGTTAAAGGAAGAGAGCGCGGCGGTACCACCAGACAAGACAAATGTGTCGCAAGACAATCCAAAGAAGTCAATCGCCCCAGGGAAAACAAAAAAGGCCATGGCCAACATGAAAGCAGAGTTTGCCAAGAAGATCAAGTGTGAATTAGATGCCAAGGCAAAGGGGGCCAAGGAGGCGAGAATGCTTCTGCAGGAAAAAAGGCACCCAGTAATTGATCACGGCATATTTCTAATGATGCAAAAAAAACGGACAGAGACGTAGTGGGGGAGGACTCTGGAGAGAGTGGTATGCGAGAACTCAGTTCGGACTCTGGTTCGGACATTTATGAAAAAGCTAAGAAATTGGCATCGTCGTCCACGACTAGACCGTCTGGCAAATGGGTGAGTGTAGCTCTTACTTTCTGTCGCCCCACCTCTGTGAACTCTGTTTTTGAGAAAGTCTTCTAATCTTCAAACAATATATCATCAAATTTCACAGCAAGTTCAGCTGTACTATGCAGGAAAGTCTCGTTATATTGGAGTGTTTGAATCGAAGCTAGATGCCGCAGTGGCCTATGAGCTTGCACGAGAAAGCATCAACTCCTTCGAGAACGACGACGCATCTCCTGAGCAAGTTCAGAAACATGTTGTTTTGATGCGCAAGGCCGCTTTTTTGTTTCAGCAACCCAATGGTAAGAAACGGAAGAAACGTCGGGCGGAAGACAAACCGGGTAACAAGAAACAGAGGAAGAGCGTCGATGATAAACCGAACGGCAAGCCGCCGCCACCTCATCGTACTCGTGATCATTCACACATTCCGCAACCTGCCACACCTACAATGCCAAGACGTGATGTCCTTGGGCCTAGAACACTCTGCATGCATCAAGGATGCAACGCTATTACTCGCAAAGCTGGTCTTTGCTTCACAGATTATGAAGAATTAATATCATGATTTTCAACGAGCTCCTTCTGGGTTCGGTCACCTCCCGTCACAGCAAGCATAGCTGCAATGGAGGATGATAGTGGTGGGTACAAATTGCTGAGATCGACAGTGAAGGTTGGTGTGGCACGTAGTGCGTTTTCATTCCCGTTCTGAAGAATTTGTTTTTCACTACCATCATTGGTCGACCTAGATGAGGATACTTACAGTTTCCTCAGGTTTTCAGTACGTTTTCGTACAGTTTAC
>JALLAU010000500.1:0-14857 GCA_036939495.1 Thalassiosira hispida | reverse complement strand
ACGTAGGAATCGAGTACAACGAGATGTGACATAAAAACTTTGATGCCGACAAAAAAATTATATAAGCCTTTTGTTTCTCGCGCCACCAAAACGGGCCTATATAATATTCTAATATAGCCAAGGTAACTTTTGCGTTCAAAATAAACCAGTGATAACATTGATATACGTCAATATAAAATAGATTATGACATTCTATGCTTTGAGTAGTGTGTCATAAAGTATCTGAACGTCTTCAGAAGTTGCGTAGAACAAAAGTTATCGTGAACGCAAAATATGGGTCCAAAGCAATCCAAGTATTCGGTAGAGGAGACTTTCACCGTCGTCGTCTCTCCGGACTGCCGTTTGGCAATTTTGGCAACTTGGTATTCGATCCCACATGGAGCGGTGGGACTCAATACATGGCTTATAGCCAAAAATGGCGGGAAAGCCGCTAACATCCAACCTCCCGCCAAAACCTGTATCCTGAAAAATAGAACTTACCCGCCTTGGCTGGATACTTACCCGCCTTGGCTGACACCAATTTCCTTGACGTGTCTTGATCTTGATACCTGCCTTCTTTGTGTAGATACCATCTGTTGACTTGAGTGTCCGGATAGTTCCAAACGAGAAAAAACAACCCCACCAAAAACACTAATCTACCATGCGTAAGTGGGCTAGCCGAGCGTCAGCGATAGTGTTTGGGAGTTCCACAAGAGTGAAACTTTCGGGGTGGAAGTTAGGCGAAAGGTTCCGCGAAAAGTTCATGACAGTTCATGACCCCGAATTCGCTCTTCCGAAAGGTTAGTGTCACATCAATGTCATTGTGACAAAATAGCGCGGGAACAAGTTGTCTTTGCATTTGCAGTTTGCGCGATTGTGTTCTCGCATCTCCTCAATTCTCTATATTCCTAAAAGATAATCCATTGTGATCAGCCTCCGCGTTCGTACGCATCCGCGATGCATGAACAACAACAACAGAACAACATCATCGTCGTCGCCATCGATGCGGTGTCCACCTCGACCGACAGCTAGCTACTCAAAGGAATTGGTAATGCGAACACGATATACACTCTTATCAATTTGCTCCAGAGTAAAATAGTGGCGATCAAGGATGGCGCGCAGCAAAGGTAGAGGCAGTAAAAGAGAGAGTTTATTTTTTGGCGCGCATTTTATCTTATCACACGACAATCAACTCGCGCCATTCAGATCTTAATGTGGCAAGACTAAGTGCAGCAATGAGTGGAAGCTCTAACCATAAGTGCCTGAAAGTTCCACAAATCATCCCTGAAAGGTTCCACAAATCCTGATTTTGAAGAAACTTCCAAACACACCCACGCCAAGCCACACAGTAGGTTCGTAGGTACATAGTTAGGTAGTCTAGTAAGTAGGTACCGAGAGGTACCGTATTTGTATTTGGAATGCTCAATTCTCAGAGATTCTCGACTCAGAGGCAGGAGGCAGCGCCGAAAAAGTTCATGCATACAATACGAACCTACGCACAGAATCCATGCCGCCACCTACTACTACCAGCAAAGTTGTCCTCCGTTCTCTCTACCGCTCTCTCCTCCGAGCAGCAGCGCCATTTTCCCCTCCTTCCCCATCGGCTGCAGCATACGCCTCATTAATTCATCGAAGTGGAGTTGCCCACGATTGGGCAGAATGCGTTCACAGGTTGGACAGCAGGCGAAGGGTGGGCGCTTCACATGAAAAGAGCGACAAGGATAAGAAGAACGGAAAGGAGAATGTCATACCGAAGTCTTGGGCTCAAAATTTATCGAGGTCGTATTCTGATCTTCAAGAGGAATACGAATCGAGGAAAGAGTACTTTGAACAACGTTATGGGGCTGAATATGACGACGACGGCGATGATTGGGACGACGACGAAGCCGCGATGGACTTGGCCATGGGATCATCTTCTTATTACAAGCACGATGAGGACTATGATATAGAAGAGGACCCCAAATTTGTATTGTTTCGTCATCTGTTACGAGAGTGGTTTGCCGATGGAGGTACGGGTGATAGAATAAATCATAGTGGAGAGAAGTCTACAAAGTGGCCGAGACAATGGAGTCCAGATGAAGAGGGGTATTATGAAAATGGAAGAATCAAACAGGTCCCGTTGATGAGATTCCCTTCGCAGATTTTGAATGGAAACGGTCTGAGTTTGCGGGAAATCATTCAAAGAGAATTTCGTGCACCTTCAGTTCTAGAAAGATTGAGTATGGAATCAAAGACCAAAGAAGAAGGCGCACCAAACACAACACCCAATGAGAAGCCACTACACAAGGAAATTTACCCACCTTCATCCTTTATTGACAACGAAATTCGGGTACAAACATCTTTCTACACGCTAATGGAACTCAACAGGAAATTAGCTTGGGCTGAACAGATCGGTTTCCCTGCTTCCTCTCAGCAAGCCACCGAACATGTGCGAAAGGGGAAGAGAATGGTGCAAGCTGCCAAAGGGGTAACCCTAACGTTTCCATCAATTGTTGAGCGAAAGGAATCAGCCGATAGCGCCAACAAAACCTCATCCCCGCTTCAATGTGGCAATGAAGACGCGCAAAAGGAAACAGCGGATAGTGGCAACATTATTGATGATAGTGTTAGCAAATCTGATGACGACATCAGAGAAACAACCTCATTCCCTGATAATGAGCCAAAGGAAACAACCGATAGTGTCAACATTAGTGATAGTGGTGGCAACGACGACAGTGGTGGCAAACCCGATGATGACAACATTGAAAGAACCACCTCATCCCCACTTCAATGTGGTACTTATCTTATTGCGCATCCATTAATGACAGGATATTTTGCCAAGTCTGTCATCGTTCTAGTAGATCACACAGAAGAAGCTGGCAATATTAATTTAGCGAAGACGGAAGAGGGGGGAAGTAGTGGGGGAACTTATGGTAATACCTCTTTCTATGATATTCTTTGTTACTTTGCTTGATCATTGCACTTATTTCCCCCCTTTTACATCACAAAAATATTGGATCAACGGTAGGCTTGATCATAAATCGACTAGCTCTACAGCCACAGATGGTGGACTCATCACGACAGCAATGGGAGTTGCTTCGTCGAAATTGGGAGGAGAAGAAATCACAGATGGAGGAAGAACCCGGAAATACCTTCCAGTCATCCAGTTCTCACTCTGATTCTACGTCTTCAGAAGAATCAATGGCTGACTTAGCATCCTCAGATGCAACACCATCTACAACTAGCAAAAGCACGAGCCAAACTATATTGAGACCTATATCCCTTCTACAGGCCATAAATGCTGATGATCTTCCAGAAACGGTACAAATGGCATTTGGAGATTCGCCGGTTCGGGATGGCGGACCTGTTAACCTTAGCCTTCAAATGATACATCGCAAGGCAGAGATGAAACATGTAAATATGAAAGAAGAGAGTGACAAAAAAGACGACGGAGACAACGCAACTACGGAAGAAGAGGAGAGTGAAAAAAAAGAGAGTTCGGCGTCAAGAATTGGAGGAACAAGGCTGGGGTCTGCGCACGTCAAGCCGCAGGAGTCAGAGGATGCAATCTACTTTGGTGGGGATATAATCAAGGCATCATATGCAGTACTTGATGGTGGTAGTGATAGAGATGATTTCAGTTTTATAGTAGGAGCCGCTTGCTGGGCACCCGGGCAGCTTGATCATGAAATTGAACGTGGATGCTGGTTGCCATTTCGTGGCCCACCTCAAATGGCCATGGACGGGGAGTGTGAGCACAACGAAGTGACCGTGCCTTCATCATCGGAGAATGATGATGGTACTGGATCCAAAGGAACAAAACTCAGCCTTTTCCCGCCCAGACCATCGAATGCAGCAACATCGTCTGTAGCAGGGTCTGCTTCAAAGGCTGCATCACAACAATTTGGTCCGCCTGTGACAAGGCCAGTTGGAGATCTTTGGTTGTCTATCTTATGTGCCTTAGGAGACGACGAGGCAGTTCTAGCCTACATGATGTTGGACAGCAAAAATATGACAGATAAGTTTGGCGATGCATGTGATAACTTTGATAGATAATTTGAGGCAATGAGGTTGTTCGATCTATCACTTGCTTCTAATTAGCAAGGCAGAGAGGACGGCGCAGTGTAGTTTGTCCAGAAGACCTCAAGCAGTCATAAAACGAAAGATGCTAAAGTAAAGTAACTCGGATCATTTAGTATCTCTCTCTCAAGGTTGTCGTAGATTTTCATCGCAGCATTTTTTGATCCCTCCACTTGGTCGGCAAGATCATTTCTACGGTAATGTCACGAGTAGCCAGGTTATGGTAAATTCTATTGTTCCCGTTACTGCTTATATTGTAAGCTCCCAATCAAATACCAAGAGAACTTATTGCCTTGGATAGTTCTCTGCTCAATCTATGCATTGGAAGCCCTGTTGTGGTTGCATGCAAAATTTTGGTGGGTATAATTAGAACACGGACGAAAGAGCAAATATGGGATTTTCATTCTTTGATAAAAACAAGATTCAAATGTGCATGGTTATATATTCTTACCCATGACAGTAAAGAAGTCACCTTCCATTCGTTCCACAAGCTGCCCGCCGATACCCTGGATTCCATAACTGCCCGCTTTGTCCATTGGCTCTTTCGAAGCAATGTCTAAGAGTAAGCAACATGTTAGGGACGTTTTAGAATATTTCATTGCAGAGAGAAGTATATTAGGCATGCTTGTAGGTGTAGGTACTCACATGAATGGATGTCTTCATCTGCTAGAGCAGCAAACTTCACCCTGGCAGTGTCGGTAAAACTAAACATCAATTTCTCGTCATCGTCATCATCGTTCCCTCCTCCAACCCCAACAGCATATACAGCTACACCAGTATGAACCTGATGCCAATTTCCACTGAGGCGACTGATCATGTCAAAGGCATCAACCTCATCTTTTGGCTTTTCCACTATTATTAGTTTGATACCATGGGGAAAATTCATAATGAGAGGGCGAAGATGATGCCACAATAGATTGAATTCAAGATTGTACAGATGCCAAAAATATAACACAATTTACTGATCAGACCGTTCAAGTCAACGATCGTATCGCTACCAATAATCAATGTCACTTCTCCATCATTATTTGAAGATTGCATAACAATTGCCGCATGCGCCTTCCGTTCGGCCAACGTTCTAGCATAATCATGCGGTGAAAAATTCTTATTCGCCAGCTCTACCTGCAATTCCTCTTCATTGAGCGGTGATGGTTCTGCGGTGTACCGTCCTGCCAAACCCATCATGTCCAATATCTCACGTCGCCTTGGACTCTGACTTGCCAATAACAATCGTAGCTTGGATGATTTATCGGTGGATAATCCAATTTTATGCATGTTGGAAACGAGAAGTGAACCTTGAACAGCTACTACTTGACCACTATTATCATCTTCTGAGGAGGTGCTTTTTGCCGACATGATGGTGATGATGGATGGATCTGGAAATTGTACTTGCACGGCGGATGAATGCAAGTGCTGCTTGGATAATTTATGGGTTGGTGACCAGCTCGAAATGACAATGGCGCGATAGAAGAGTGTTGATAGCACAAGGAGAAGCGAATGGCGGTGAATGTTCATGGCGAATGAAGAATGAAGAGGAACGTCGAATCAATAACAATAAGCAACTAATGCAAGCTTAAAAAGTGCCATCCACAGGTGTCACATATTGTGCTCGCACTAGTGATTTGGGCACGAGAGTGCAACGGTACGTAATTATAAAACAATGCTATCACACACAAGTTCAGTGTGCGATCGTCAAACGAGGACCCCCACTTTAACCACCCCGGGGTATAAACTCTTTCTCTATGGGGGATATAACTCGTGATGACGCGCTATTTTTTATTTTATTATTTAACCTACTAACACGATAAGGGGGTATAACTATTACATATATGTTGATCCAGAGTATGGGGGTATAAGGAAAATAGGGGGCTATGTCGTGCTAACACCATGAAGAACAAGAACAACTCTTCCCTTGATCGATGACCATGGCAGGAAGTGCTCATGCCTGAATGGACGGGAAAGACCGAGGAGACAACTGAATTAAGAGATCTTTGTTCTGGTGCAGCGCTTTTAACGATTTATTGAGTTATAATAAGTAATCTGCATCTAACAATGGATCCAAATAATGACAGATTCGGCAACAACCCCAATGACGACGGAGAGGATAATAATAATGTGTCACGTCTACAAAATTACGCCGCCTCCTTTGGGGGGCCATCAAATAATAATGGAGCGCACGTCGTGAATGAAGAACACCTCAATACACATCCTGGTGTAGCATATGGCAGAGTCAGCTTCCCTTCTGCGCCGTCTGCATGGCATACAAATAATAATAATGGTATACCACCACCAGCGGGAGCGCTAGCTGCCGTCGCTGCGAGCAACAGCATTGTTCCATCATCTGGTGGTAGCGTCAGTAGCGTGCCTAATGCGTCGTCACTCGTTGGGGGAATGCCAATGACGATGCCATCAAGTAATAGTGGAGCATCGCATATGAATGTGCACTTCAATATCAATACACATCCTGGTGTGACATTTGGCAGCAGCGTGCCTTATGCTTATGCGCCGTCTACATGGCATACTAATATTATTGGTGGTGTACCACCAGCGATGTTAGCTGTTGCCGCTTCGAACAACAACGCGGTACAAGCACAAGGTGTGACAACATTTGACGACAGCGTGCCTTCGAATGCGGCCACATCATGGAATATTAATGCTGAACCACCAACGGCTTCGCTAGCTGCTTCTGCTGCTGTCCCTGCGAGCAATAACGCCATTGTTGGATTCACCAGTGCCCATGCGGCTTCTATGAACAATGACAATAATGATTCCAGTAGAATCAAAAGTGTCACATTTAGTGACAACGATGGTGGCGGTGGAAGTGGTCCTGCCGCCTCCTGGCGGGAAGGCGTCGCCAGCGGCTCTCGCAACAATGACAACGCATCTTCACTCGGAGGAGTCGGTAGCTTTGCCGCTGGGCGCGATGGCGTCACTCGGAATAACGATACCAGTGATTTTTGTCCGAGTGATCCAAAGTACCACAACGCCGCTGGCATCATGCAGGCGACGACATCCGTTCAATCTCGGGGGGATGATCATACTTTAACATCAGGAGTGCACCATCATCCCGACTTGCCATTTTTGATCACCCACTGGCTCTCCCAGTATGCCCCCCCGACTTCTTCATTCGAGGAGAGGCCTAAAGCACTGGATGGTACAATGACAACTACTACAGACAATGGCCAAGAAGAGAAGAGACAAAAGGCATTGAAAATAATTCATCAAGAATCATCGAAATTGGCATGGGCATTCCAAACACTCGGGGCATTTGGCCAATCTAGCTCCGTGTCCAATCTGTCAAAGCGGCCAACGACGTACTCGGACCTGTCTCGAAAATATTCCTCTTTGCTCTCGGTGCCTGCTTTGCCTCTTTCCTCTACACACAATGAGAATAGGGGCGGAAATTCAAATGGGCATACTTCCATGCTGCTGCTCGATGCACTAGTGAGCACCAGCTCTACAGCGCACATATCCGCAACCAAACATTATTTGGAGTCCGTCATGCCATGGAGTTTATTGGAGGCGGCCTACGAAAAGTCGGTCCCTATCAAAGGGGGGAGATCGCCATCAACGATGGGGGGGAATGTCCTGTCGGCATATGCTACCGATACTATGGACCATTTATTCCCTTGTGGTGCTGGTTTTGGTTCGGCAATGCTAAAGCCAAATAATGTATCCGGTGCAGCTCTTCTTCGGGACATGAAGACTATTCATCGTGGAGCAGCACAGGCGTCTAGGAAACAGCTCTCCCTACGAATCGAATTAGTTGATCAACGTAAGGATTTGGAAGATGCCATGCAGACACTGCAGATATCTCAGCAATCATTGGCGAATAATCGGATGCAGACATTTCAGCAGCAACAGCAGTCACAAACACTATTGTACCAGCAACAACAAACACATACGCAATCTTCTACAATTCAGCCTCAGCCTACTCAGCCTCAGCCAACAGAACATGCAGTATATATCGACTCGAACATGGGCAATCACAACCACGCCCGTATAACCGCCCAATTCGAACGACGCATGAACGAGTTGAACTTGGCACGTAGCGGTACCAATGCCAAGTTGGCGGAGGCGAAACAAGAGGCGATGAAATCGTATCGCGACATGACGTCCGGCAAAAGGTCTCAAGATTTGCATCAGGTCAATAACGGAGAGGGGCGGACGTTGCTTCATCGGATTCTAAAAGGGAGGACGGGCCATCAATCCAACAATCTTGGATATGGCGCAAGGTCTCATGGCATTCTCGCACGACAATATCAGAGTCGATCCTCTTCCATGAGCCAACTATCCATACTCAAATCACGTCTGTCCCATGCAGTCACCATCTCCAGCCATCTAATCTACCCCATCTACTGTCTCAAATTCGACAAGACTGGACGATACTTCATCACCGGGTCCGATGATCAAGTGGCCAAGGTATTCGTCTTGGGAGTCGGCCAAAGATCCACATCATCTCCTTCCGTGAATCATGGTGCCAATGTTCGTGGAGCAGTACTGGTGTGTTCTCTGCGAGGACATGCCGGTGTTGTGAGTGATATTGATGTGAGTGCGGACAATGCACTGTTGGCTACGGCGAGTGGGGATGGAGATGTGAGGGTTTGGGGATTGAAGGATGGACGGCCGCTGGCTATTTTGAGGGGACATAAGGATGGTGCTAATATGGTGAGTGATGGAACCTTTAGCTTATTTACACCCAGCTCTGATGGGGCATATTTCGGATCAAGATTGATTCAAATGTCGAGGTCTCTAACCAATTCTATCATGTGTGCTTTTCCCAACCTTTACCTCTCAATCAGGTGTCATGGTCAACTTTAACTCCCTATCGACTGGTAACCTGTGGCGAGGATGGGTTGGCACGCATGTGGGATGTACGCAAGGCTGTACAAAAGCGATATTACAACGGCGAGAAGTACTATTCATGGCCAGAGAAGAAACAAGTGCTCGATACAGCCACAGCTCTTAAGGAGGACAATGATGTGGACATGGAGCAGGATACCCAGGCTTTATTATCTTCTAACCCAGTGCAACAACCAGTGCAGCTACCAGCGTTTCAAGAGCCACCACCTCCCCAACCACCAGGGGTAGATGACCATCAAATAGCTGTAGCAAACAACAATCCCGCCGGAATCAACAACAACATTCCCGCACCAATCCATTTCGGCAACCCTCTCTACGGAGAATTCATCGCCAACTCAAATATCGACGCTGGTGTTTCTCTAATAGCACAACTACAACACGGAACCTTACTCGAAGAAAGCGCTACTCGCCAAGGCAGAAAGAAGGTTAAGGTAATGTGTTTGGCAAGATGTCCTGCAGGAAAACACTTTGCCACGGGAAGCGATGATGGGATTGTGAGGGTTTGGGGCGATGAGGATGACTGGAGGATGGAGAGGTTTGATTTTGGGGTGACTGAGTTTGAAGCCGATAAGGATGATGGCATGGCCATGGCTAGGATAGCATCATCGAAGAGTTCCATGTTTGGGCAGTCAAAAGGTAAGAAGCCCCTCGTATATACATGGATCGAATCTCTGTACCCATGAATGCTCATACCTTGCTAACTTATAACTTGTGTGCCCATTTTTTTCATCTGCTAAACAGCCCCATCCACAGAAAGACTATTAGCCACACTCCGCGAACATCAAAATGCCGTAACCGACATGATGTATTCCTCCGCCGGCGATCGTATACTATCTGCAAGTATGAAAGATGGCAATCTCTGTATTTGGAGTTGGGGCACCAAGTTTTCCAACATATCCCAAGTATGCATCCAGCTCACCCCCGTATCACAGGGTGGACCCAGCACGGCCGATGTACACTGCGATGGTGTAGCCTGGACGTGCGATGACATGAAGGTAATTACGTCGCAATCGAGCCCCACCAAGACTACTGGTAGCAACAGCGGTGGCAATATCATTAACAGCACAAACATCATTCAGGAATCACATATGATTTATGTATGGGATAGTCATTCTGGAAACTGTCTAATGGGTTTAATGTCTAGCCATAGTTCACTATGTTCGACATTGTCGCCGCATCCTACCCTATCATCGGTATTTGCATCCGCCGGGTCTGACGGTGTAGTCAACGTATGGGACTTGGATCGTGGTGATTTGTTCTTTACGCACACTAACAAACTGCTGCATGGGCCGATGGATCAGGTGGCAATGACCAATCGTGGAAAGCCTTGTGGGTATCTCGAGGTGCAGTTTAGTCCTGATGGGTTCAATTTGGTGGTGGCCGATGAGAGTGGACGGGTTACTATATTGGATACGCTCGTGCCACAAGCGGGGCATGCGCAGACGGATGATGCGGTAGACAACGTCGTGGTAATAGACAAGAGGTACCAGACACCAGCATGGATGAAAGAACAGTACTTTGCCAATGATTATTACGATCTCGTATACGATACCAATGGATATTGCATTGAAAAAGGCTCACAGCAACCCCCACATCTTGCACCAGACGGTGTACGCTGTACGCATGAAGGAGTGGCCAATCACGAACTTGTCGAGGATACCTATCGAGGACTTTCAGGTCCGCTACCATTATCTCCAAATGATTCAAGATGGATTCGAAATGACATGCGTGGTAAAAGCGTCCAGTCGTCGCTCAAAAGGAGCAAGAAACACATAGCCAAAAGTCCGGATCTTTCGTGGAAGTGTGATTCTACTGCCATTATTACAAAGTCTGGTAGATTGTTCCAGTACAAGAGGAAGCATTTATCCTTGACGGCCTCGAAACGTAGAGCTTCCGGTACTAATCGAAAGTCGAATAACATCAGTACCCTTTCTGACCGCTACGATTGGCGAGATGCATATGATGAGATTAATTCTGACAGTGAAGAGGATAATGATGAAGACTACTTAGGAGGAAATTATGGACGGAGGCTCCAGGAGAGCAGCGAAGAAGAGTTGGAAGAAGAAGAAGACGATGGCAATGATGATAATAGCCACGATGAGTCTACCGCTAGGTCGTCTCGTAGTCGAATGAGGCAACATCAATCAGGAGGAGGTCGATCAGTGGGACGAGGGACGAGACGTAGCAGGGGACGTCGTCGTTCCTCATCACATGAAGAACTCCAACCATCTCGTGTATCATCTCGTCAAACTGCACAACGAACGAATTATCACGATCTACATTCCGATGACGAAGCATTGGAAGAAATGATGAGCACCCATACCAAGCCTTCTGGTAACTTTGTTCAAGATTGGGATGTGGCACAGCACTACTTCAAAATGCCACGGGATGATGTTCGTCGAAAGTGGCTAAGCCGGACCACCTACCAGGGCAAAACTTTGGGACGCAAGTTTATTTGTCCTCAGGTGGGTGATTCGGTGGTGTACGTTCCACGAGCACATGATGAAACCCTCAAGAAGTATCCAATTCCGGGATATTCGCCACCTTGGGCGAACTGGCCTACACATTCAACGTGGCCCGTGGTGTGTTGTACGGTACAACATGTTCGATATCGGTTCCCTTACGAAATGTACTACAGGTCGAGATCGAAGGAAGATAAGTTGCAGGGTGTTATGGCAATATTGACACTTGAGATTACCGGCGTGCCTTCGCCTCAGTCGTCGTCACCGGGTCGCACCTTCCCATGGCCAGAGGCAAAGTTTGTCCCGCCCACTTCATCCAGGACACGTTCCATTGATTCTACTACATTTGAGATCACTCTTTTCGAATGCAACGAAGATGATTTCCTCATACCGACTCACCTTTATGAATGGAGAGTCAACGAGTTGGAAAAGGCGATTATGGCCAATAATGGGAATGCCCATGGGGTGTCAGTGACCGTGTACTGTCCACCGGACAATGACACTACGGAAGATGTTGATCGTGTGGGATACACTGGAACTTTAACTCAAGTTATGGAAACGAGCGAGGGCGAACTACACTTCATGGAAAGTGGATATCATGCACTGAACCTGAAATGGGATGTGAGTGAAGATAACATTGAAGATAAGGACACGTATGCTGTCTATAGTGTATGGGATGTGAGTGTGAACAATCCCTCATGTGACACCTACATCGTCCCGGCCATGGGAGATGTGGTAAAAAACGCAGTCAAGAAAGCACTTCACACCATCACAGAGTTCGATACTGGCGTGAAGGAATGGTTCTATGATCATGTTGACACCAACCGATACACTGACTACCTCGAGATGATTGAAATTCCCATGTATCTATCTCTGATTCAACAGAGATTACGAGGCAATTATTACACCAACAAACTAAGTGCTGTTTCTGATATGGAATTGGTGAAGGAAAGCTGCTACAAATACAACGAAGATAACAATGAATTCTACGACCTGGCTTGTCGAATGTATGACAAGTTCAAAGTTCTCGTGGATTCTATTGAGGATGATGAGAGCGCAGGTATTGAAGAGCGTGCTCAAATATGTAGTGGCAGAACTAGCGTTTCTCCTGCGAAGAACAACCGGAAGCAGCGTGCTGGAGGAGAGGGCATTGATACCTCAGAAGAGAGTCCTGACGCTGGTGCACAGACTGGCGAAGGCGAGGAATTAGACACTGGTGCTAAGGCTGAATCCTCCAACGGGCTTAACGGCAAGGTACAGGATGAAGAAATGGGTGATGTCGAGGAGAGTGAGGTTGTTTCACACCGACCGACTCGGCGAGCTACGATTCCTGTGGTTGTTTCACACCGACAGACTCGGCAGCGATCTACACAGGAACCGCAACCACCAGAGGGAGGCCGAAGGGCATCGGTGAGAGCTATAAGCCGCAAGCCTAGCTACGAAGAGAAAGATCCCGAGGAAGAAGAAGAAGAATCCTCTGAAGGCAGTGGCGGGGAAGAGGAAGAGAATCAACCAACAGAAGCTGGCCGACGCACATCTCCAAGAGCAAGACGTAAGCCGACGCATGCAGACGAGGAAAACCAACCAACAGAAGCTGGCCGACGGACATCTCCAAGAGCAAGACGTAAACGTGAAGAGAATCAACCAACAGAAGAAGCTGGCCGGCGGACGTCTTCAAGGGCAAGAAGTAAGCCGGCCTACGCAGACAAGGATACCGAGGAAGATGAGGAAACTTCAGAAAATAGTGATGTGGATGAAATAGAAGAAAGCGCTGATGAAGTTTCCGAGGTGGAGGAGGAAACTACCAAGAAAAGTACTCGGATCTCTTTTAGGGCAAGAAAGAAGCCTAGCTACCTGGACAAAGGATCCGATGAAGACGAAGCTTCTGAGGAGGAGGAAACTCCCCCGAAAAGAGTTAAAGCTCGAATCACTTTGAGGGCAAAAAGGAAGCCTAGCCATGAGGACCAAGAACCTGCTGATGACGGAGATTCCGAGGAGGAGGAAACTTCCCCGAAAAGAGTTGGAGCTCGAACGTCTTCAAGGGCAAGAAGTAAGCCTTCTAGCTATCTTGACAACGATTCCGACGAAGAAGATGAATATTCTGAAAACAGCGGCAATGATGATGTAAATGAAGAAAATGATGATGAAGTGTCTATTGGGGAAGAGGAAGAAGAAGGCTACACAACAAGGAAAAGAAAATGCGCGAATGATGAGAGAATACAAAGAAACAAGCGAGCACGAGCTGCATCAGCAGGTCAAAAGAAGGGCTCTCGCAACAACTTCCCAGATCTAGAAACATGGCCGGCAATATCAGAGAGAAGAATTAAGAAAGTGGGACTTGCAGTCCTTAAGAAATTGGTAAGTTGGCCTCGTCTGAAGTATACTCCTTTATCCATTAGCTGGAACATTATTTCATTAACTGTTTTTTTATTACAGAGGGAGATGGATACGCTTGGTTTGTTTTCTGTGCCAGTACTTGAAGCTTGGCCAGACATGGAAGACGACTACCTGCAAGAGGTGGAAAATCCGATGGACTTTCGTACAATCGAGGAAGAACGCCTCCCTGATTATCGATACATTGCTGAATTGCAGGAAGACCTCATCCTCACATTCCATAACTGCTGTGTCTTTAATAAAAAGGAACCGGAGTACTACGATTATGCTCGGTAAGTTTTTATGGTAACATAAAAGTGTCTGCTACCATCACGTACTCTCATATTGTGTTTTCTTGTCTTCTTGTCGAAGCGAAATGTGGCAGGGCCTGAATGATGTGTACAGGGAGGTGGTCGAGGACAAATATGTATGAGCGCCGTTTACCTTGGTGAACAACTCTATATCTTTATGAAACAAATCAAGTCTGTCTAAAGCAGACTACGATGATCAAAGGGAAGAAAGAACTAATTTGCCATCAAATAGGCCTCTAGAAACTCAAACTATTTGACCCAAATTTGACAAAATGGTCAAGTTGGCTGGGGGCTCTGCACCAAGTAGAATATTCAGTATGATTCATTTTGCATTAATTACTAGAGAAATTTTTACTCTATCAAAGGATCAGACGAGATATGACCATATGCAGGTTATCTGAACCAATTCTGTCATCAAAAATGTTTTTTATGGTAGGTCTGGGTAGGTAGCAAATATGCACCTCTGCCAAAAGCCAATCTCAGCTCGCTGATCTCAGCCAATAACATGTGATGGGTACGATACGATACCTATTATCAGCTAGGAGTATTATCTATTTAGAAATGCTGTGTAATGTAGGACGTCTCTCAGATTTCTGGCACGTGTGTCAATCAATCTCAGCGAGCAAGCATAACGTTTTATGCAATATATATAATAAATTCTTCATGTTTTCACGACACCGTGTCCGAGTGGTTAAGGAGGTAGATTCGAAATCTACTGGGTTCTACCCGCGCAGGTTCGAATCCTGTCGGTGTCGTATCCAAGCTGAGGTTTCCTCGGCTAGAGCTCTCCCCCTTTTTCGGAGCACAAAA